>WSXT02025594.1:0-13934 GCA_011762715.2 Neuroterus valhalla | reverse complement strand
CGCGTCTTCTTTCGTTAGCCTGTGTTGGAAGCCAACTTTGCCAGTTTTCCTTCTCCTGTGGGCTACGTTAAATCCTGAAATAGTATTGAAATATGAAGACAACTCTACTAACACAAATATTTTATGGAACTAATCGATTTATCGAATAACATTATTTTTTCAAAATAGGCCAAGATTTATTTCTTAATTAGAAAAATTGTATCGCCTCCATTGAGTAACACACCCAGTAAAAGAAGTGGGCATGGGTTGCAAATAAGAGGCTTTTTCTCTAGCACATGTATTTTTAGATAAAAATATAGATCAAGCCTAAATTGGCAGAACCTTTGATACCAGAAAATGTGCAAATAAACAACTCAATTGATGCAAAACTATTCTAATGCAAATGATTGGAGAAACATACCAGGTCGGCCGAGCACGACGTAGAAGTCCAAACCGTAGATACCAATGCTTGGGTCGTACTTGATTCCCAAGTCAATGTGTTCCTGGATTCCGAAACCGAAGTTCCCAGTGCAAGAGAAATTCTCTTTACGCAGTTCGTATTCTCGTACCTGTTTGAAAATAAAAAATAGATTAATTGATTAATCCTCTTAAAAATGCTAAGAGAAAACAGAAAGCAATGCGGGAGATAATGTTTGATTAATGCACTTACTTTCAAGCCACGCTCGAGAATTTCCTCAGCTTTGGCTCCTCGAACTGTACAATGTACGGCAATTTTTTCATTCCTGCGAATACCAAAGGATCGTACGGTATAGCGGGCTTTCGAGAAAACTGGCTGTTGACCCGTAAGCTGTTCCAATACCTAAACGAAAAACGATGATCATACTATTTCACATTTATTAACTATGATTTTTGAACCGCAAAATCTTCAAAAATGTTCACTTCAAACAAATTTTTTTAATTACTTATCAATTTTTCGATTGTTGAATAAGATTTTTCTTTGTCGCTCCTACTGAGTAACACATCCAGTAAAAGAAGTGGACATGGGTTGCAAATAAGAAGCTTTTTATCTAGCACATGAATTTTTTTTGAAAATATAGAATAAGCCCAAATAAGCGTAATCTATAATACCAGAAAATGTGCGATTGAACACCCGATAAGTAGGATCGCATTTTTTTAAATTTATTCTTTCTTAGAAGTAAATTCTAGAAAATTTGAGACACATCTTGGAAATTTGATATCATTTTAAACTTTCGGTTCACTTGGTCATCATTGTCATCCATTCATTCAGGTAATAAACAAATTATAAATTAATTCGAGAAATATTTTTATTTCTAATTTTGTGGTTATGTCTGATACCGCAATACACGGATAATTTCTATTCTAAAAAAAAAGCTTATTTTTCAAAGGTAAGTCTGTAAAGTCGCTTTAAAATATGTTTTACGTATTTCAAAATGATTTTAATAAATGAAAATGAAAGTTTTTCCTACACTATCAGAGAACTTGAAAATGAAAGGGTCAACATAAAATCTGTAAACAGAAGGTTTAATCACACAAAAATTAAACTTACCTTAGAGGCACGGGTTAATCTATCTCCGGACTCGCCAACGCAAACGTTTAAACATAATTTGCGGATACGGACTTCACGCATAGCATTTTTTGACGGATCTTTCGGCTCCTTCCTGATCTTTTCCTTTATTTTTGCACTTTGCTTGGGGAGTGCTTTTGCCTTGTCCTGGAATCAGAGAGTCAAAAATCTTGAACGCCTCATAAAAAAGAATACCGAAAATCGATCATAAATCTTTTAAACCTGTAAACATTATTTCTTGAAGCTATCAGAGAGGTTATGATCTTGCAAGACATAGCTCCGGAGGAAAACAAGCGTGACACGTCGCCTGCTGTCAGTGAAATATATTTTCTATCAAGCCCAACGAGAAAACGATTGCTAGTCATATGGCGAATAGTACCTTTTCAAACTTTTTCATATAAAATTCAAGCATTTTCGTGATGGATGATGACGATTTTCATAGATTTTGAAAATAAATTTTGACGATTAAAATCTATAGAATCCACTCACCGCCATGATTGAGAAAAAGGAGTCAAAAGGAGTGAAAAGAAGGGAAACTTTCACTGCGCAGCCTGGCGGTGAAAAATGAACTATTCTGTTCTTGAGCCGTTTTGATTTTGTTTGAAATACATTTGGAAATTGTCCTTTAATTGCAACATTTAATAAATTTTGCACTTTCCGATTTTCGAATATGATTAATTTTTTAGTAAGCTTCAACAAAAATAACTAGTTTTTCATTGCTGATATTAGAAATTGCTCTATTTCAACTTTTAATGGTCCCACATTCCACGAAATCCTTATCTTTGAATGGAACTCGACTTTCAAAAACAGGACAGGAAATCCATTCGCCAATATTTTTGAATTCAGAGATTCTATTCGCTAATTCCTTCAATCACGAAAATAATATTTTTCTCTGAACTTACAATTATAATTTTTTATTATATCCAATTAATTTACAATTTTCAGAAAGGGAAATATAGTTTTTCCCATGAAAATATATTCTCTAAAGCTTGTTCGCGAAATTCTAGTTAAATTTCGTGTTTTATTATTAATATCATTAAATATAATAGTCTTGCCGATAAGAACATGATTTGAATTTCCCGCCAGAAAAGATCAAATTCAGAACATTATCTCTCGAATAATAATCGAATTCATGAAACGACTAGCTTCTCTCTCTAACGTGTGACAGATATATGCTGCATTGCTTTTTACCGTTGTCTGCCCTTGTCAGATTTTCCAAGTCGTTTAGTCTATTTTACAATTTTTATTTCTTTATTGATGAATGCCAACACGCGTAGAAACTGAGTGAATTATGCAATAAGACAAGTGTATTTGAATTATTTAACTAGAGCTGTATTCAACGAATCGTTGCAAAAGACGTGAAAGTTCATGCGATTTTTGAGTTTCTGTCTAGGATAAACGACTCAAGGACTCAATTTATCAGTTTTTAAATGCAGCGATAAGAAAGTTGTTTATCCCTCCGTCTGAGAGTGCTGTTTAATATGATGGAGGATTACAAATTTTTGTTCAAAGTTGTCCTAGTTGGCAATGCCGGCGTTGGTAAAACATGCCTCGTCCGAAGATTCACTCAAGTGAGTTATTTTGCTTCACAGTTCACAATTAGATTTCACTTAGCTACGATTTCTCTTTACTTATGAAATTTCTACTTGGGTGATATTATCCATATATAACTATTTGGCTGATGTTTCGTTAGGCTTCATCTTTTTTTATTATTTAAGACGTAATCTCATTGTCGGAAATATCTTATTATCTTCAAAAAATAAGTGAATAAAGCAGGATCAACAGCTGTCATAACAATGACGTTTCAGGTTGACAGAATTTTTAAACGCATAATTTTGGAGAATTTCATCTACAAATTTTGTAGCTTTATTAGTTAATTTTTTTCCTATAGATTGCTAATATTTTGTAGAAAGGAGCATTTGATGTTGATCAATAAAATGATTACTGTTATTTTTAGAAGATGATACTTCAGAAAATAATATTTTGTTCTGCCACAGCATACAAATTTAAATTAGTCTCGAATTTTCTTAATATGCATTCTATTCTCATCATATTATTTCTAATCCATATTGTATTGTATGTCCATGGACCTTTGCTACTAACTTTCGTTTATAAGATAAGAATCCTAATAACGTTTTATTCTTTCAGGGTTTATTCCCGCCGGGACAAGGAGCAACAATTGGTGTAGATTTTATGATAAAGACTGTAGGAGTAGAGAATGAGAAAGTCAAGGTAAGTATTTTTCGACGCTTACAGTTACAAACGAAGTTATTGATAATCTTTAAGAGAAAACTGTTTTATGTAACCAGATGCACAAAACGAAGAATATACTGTTATAATTTCGTTTTTCAGCTTCAAATTTGGGATACAGCCGGACAAGAGAGGTTCCGTTCAATCACTCAGAGTTATTATAGATCAGCTCATGCTTTGATTTTAGTATACGACATTTCTTGTCAACCAACCTTCGACTGTCTGCCTGACTGGCTCAGAGAAATCGAAGAGTATGCGAGCAATAAAGTGCTCAGGATATTAGTTGGTTAGTAGAAAAAAATCTATTATTTTATATGAACGTACTTTTATTCGAATCAATAATTTATGCTTATAATTATACTCATACCTAATAATTATTAACAGGAAACAAAATCGATCGAGAGGACAGAGAAATACCGACGCACGTTGGGGAAGATTTTGCTCAACGACACGGTATGTACTTCCTGGAAACTTCTGCAAAAGAAGCTGAAAATGTAGAAAGGTTGTTTATGGAAATCGCAGCCGAGCTCATGGAGGTAAATCACTTATTGCCTTTTAAATTATGTTCATGATTGAGTCTAGGGTTGCTACAACAACTGAAAGAGCTAAAAAAAGTTACGGAATTTTTAAATCGGACTTCGGTAGCAACCCTAACGTCGATTAAATGGAAATAGTTCTACAAAATTAATTTGATAAAATAATTTCTCAGCAAGCGCGTTGCAAGGAGTTGCCAAGATACGAAACAAATGCTACTTCCATCAACGGGAAAACAACGTCAATAGGAGATAGTTCCAATTGCGGATGTAGCCGCCTCTCTTAAGTAGCAATTTATAATACTCTTAAATGTCTGATGAAAATCCGCAAACCCTGTCAATTCACGATGCGGTTTGTCGGAGATTTTTATTCGTCCGTATTATTTGAATCGGGAGATGGTCTAAGTTAAGATTGTTCTGTTTCGTGGAGGTTTTATTCACCAAAGTGCTTTACTTAAATTCTTAACACAACCACAAACTATTTTCTACCTGCGCATCACTTGTAATTTTTCAATTCGCCTGAGATGGCAGTTGAAGAAATTGAGGCTTATGAATTTATATTTTAGTCCAATTTCAGTAACTATAGTATTATTATTGTATTATTCACTTAGGTAGTGCTTAGCAACATTCAAATTACATCGCGACTGACATGTTTTGCATTCATATACTCATATTCTCTCGAAGGTTTCTTTCGCATATTTAGAAAATTTTAATTGATTACGCAAAAGTGAGTTGTGTAGATACAAGACACACAGGATTAAAAGTAGATCTATAGCTGGAATTTAGAGAATGGTACTTGATTGAACATAGTTTATGCCGCCCTCTTGCATCGCGTCTTAAGTTACCAATAATGATCATTAGCTTGAAGCTAGTAATTGTAATTTACTTAAGAGCTTTTAGACTAAGTTTTTCATGAGATTAATTTAGAGCATAGACTTGGAAGTTTATGGTTATGTTGCAAGAGAGATGTGCAATGTAACGTCGAAAACTTCGAGATTTGTAACTCGTTTTTTCCTACAAATTGCAAAAAAGACTGGAGTAAGGAATTAAATGATGGAATTAACATCTAATCTAATTTGTCCATTGAAACTCAAAGAATTCCAACGTTTACAATCTGGTGAATCATGAGTCAATTTATGCATTGGTCATTAAATGATTCTTTGAAGATATTCGTAGATAGTTCACCTTTATGTTATTAATTTGTCTTCAATCACTGAATCCTGATATCTTTTTTCATTTTTACTTAGTAAGGCACAGCCGAAATTATATATTTTTCGTAGCAACTATTTGAAAAGGGAAATTAATTCAAATCACTCTTACTTCCCGGCTGTGATTTACTTTTCTAAAGTTCTAATTTTTCCGGAATGAATTATTTTGTAGAACTTCGTATCATTACTGAACAAAATCGTTGCAGTCTTGATCATAAATATTATATTTTTATTAGAATATCACTCTAGTCTTTCCACATCCTTGTCTTAAAATAATGTCAGCACTAGCAGAGTGTTCAAACAATGATTTTTGAATATTTGGACAAGGCGAATCTAGCATTATTTAATACAAGCACAGTCATTTCTTTTGTTTTCTCATTGTGCAAAGTTGCTAGTTAAGTTGTTGCCGAAATGAGCGATTGCGAGATCTCTTGAAGACTAAAGTTATGGTAACAACGAAAAGGAAACTTTCAGTCAATATATTATACTAGATCATATTGATGTACTCCATCGTTAGCAATTACTCAGATTTCTGTAAAAGCAGTAAGTTTTTATTGGTTGAGCGATGGATGAAAGTAGGTCATGTAACAATTACCAAAGCCGCAGTTTTTTTATCATTGCTTTTGGGTTTACATAGCTAAATGGTGCTAGATATTTCGAGGACAGTTTTTTTCCACCTCAGTTTGTAAACTGTGCATGAGAAAATACAATTTTATTGTACAGTAAAAGAGGCACGTAGCGTTAGACTTTTCTTCTTTCATCGACCAATGAGGAAGTTCAAAAGTTATCATTTTATAATTAGTCGTACCGTTGGCTTTCTTGAATGTGATGTTTGAAACAATGCTGAAAACAATGTGACTAGAATCATTAATATATTTCCCTTCATTCAATTCATTAGATGAGCTTCAACAAGAATGTTTTCAAAAGTGGTTGAATAATAAAAAAGGATAGTTTTAATTTTTCTGAGAATTTTTTCAAGTGAAGTGAATAGTGAACATTTATATTACAAATTATTGAAACTACTTGCGTTTGAGGAATTTCAAAGTTATTATAGTCACAACCTACTAAAAGATGTCTCGCAGCGCCTCATGTATGAACTTGGATAACATTTAAAAAATATAATTATTGCAGTAGGAATCGTTTTGCTTAAGTTCTTGCTTCAGTGTTCGCCGTGTTACTGCTAAAATTTTATTTGTGACGGTTATTTTATGTCGTGAAAGAATATATTATGTCGCTAGTAATTCTAATAATTCAGTCAATACCGTTTATAATATTTTAATTTACAATCTTTCTAATTTAGAAAGCTTTTTGGAAGCGAAAAATCTAAATATACATTTACAATCGTTTTTTATTTGAAACATTCAAAGATTTTGTTTAATTCTAGTTAGTTTCAATTTTTGTTGTCGTTGAAAATCAAAGAGTTTTGAGTGTTTTATCCTAAAATCGGAAAATTTCACGAATTCATTCGGAAAATTTGGAAATTTGGATAAGCACTTAAAACTTAAATTTGGAATTTTTATTTCTCAGGTCTTCCATTTAAAATTTTGTTCATTACCTGACTTTTAATCGTTTTGAACAGTTGCAGTTTCTAGTTTGAAAAGGCTCGTATTTATACGCGTGGGTTCAGTGCTTCTATTCAGAAATTTGTTCCTTATGGTTGCTTAAAATTTCATAATGTATCGAATTTTGAAATAATGCATATTTTGATTTGAAGCTGTAATTGCTCCAAAAAATTCTCACTTTTTTATGTTTTAATTAAAAATTGATCTATTTTGAATGTTTCGAATTTCTAAAAGAACTTACAGTAGATAATATGGATTGCCCTCTCCATATAATGATTCCATTCAGTCAAGGTAATTAGCTGAAATTTGTATGAGAATTATACTACTGAATTCTAATGGTAATTCCGAAAAAGTAACGCCTGCTCTGTTAAGAGAACTTGTCTGAAGAAAATCAAATGACGAGATGAAAAATCTAGGAAAAAATGTAAGATTAGTTGAATTAGAATTCTAATTGAAAGTTCTGTTATTGGAATCACTGGTTATTTAATTTTAAGTATTGTAAAAAAAAAAACTCTGGCGTTACCGGTTAAAGTTACAAGCGACGATTGCGCTCTATCTTTGCAATATGCTCCTGATAATACTCTCAAAGATGGAATGCATCGATGTATAGATAGTAAAAAGACATATCAACTCAGAAACTGAGTTTAGTGGTCGTAAAGTCGCATTCGTGGGCATTATTATTCAACACTTTTGTAAAGCAATTGCCTAAATTTGTCGCAGTGATAATTATTGTCGATCCATTATAACAATTAGTGCAACTTTATGTATCTCTCTTGGTAGTCCTATCTTTATTTCGAATGAATGTTTATCTACTCGTTGTTTTATTCATGAAACACTCGTTTAAATCCATCTCGATGCACAAAGATAGAAAATACTCATGAATCTTCCACCTGGTACACTAAGTTTGTGCAAGTCGTCAATAAAATATGCAAACTACAAGACTATTTCAAATACAGGAATAATGAGCCTGAATTCTGCGATAAAAATAGATATGTGTAAAAAATGTCAAGCGTCAAGAAATTACTTCGTTTTTCGCTTCTTTGTCAAGAGTTTTAAACGGATTGAACAAAAAAAACAAACAATTTCAGTGCCTCTGAAAATCATTTATTTCAGATCCGTCTGGAAAATATTTATTCACAAAATGTTTCGATAAAATTCTATGCACTTGTAACAATGTTAAGGCAATTCCGCGACTTGAAAAGCATAACATTATATGTTTCCTCGACGATTAATTGAACTGAATAGTTTCGCATTTAATTAAATGCGTGTACGAACTTCGAAGGAAGAGGATGATTGATTTTATGAATGTGAGTATTACAACGGATGGGTAATTCTATACATTCTTTAAGATTCTAATTTATGCCAACGCTGGACAGCATCATCATGCATTCACTCGCTACAAATGTGGGCGTACATATTTGTAATTAAAGCATTCAAAAACGTAACTCATATTCTTTCCTTTGCTGCCCTTTTGTAAACTTGAAATGAAGTAAGGAGAAAATTCAACTGCATAAGTTGAAAGATAGATAATTAATAAGCGTGAATGCGGCTGCAGCGGTTTATCAAATTCGATAATACTGCAATAAATAATACAAAAAAGGAACAACAAATGTGACTTCAATTTGTCATGGAAGGAATAACTGATTTATAAAAATATAGTGACCCTTATTAATTAAGATTCGAAAAAATCTGTGAGTTTAACTTGCTCGAGAGAAAGTTTAAAAAGACGATCTCTAGTTGAGGAATCCAAAGCTTGAGGATTTACTGGAGTTTCAAGACAGTCGGCAACGTATATTCCACCTTTATTTTCGATTGATTTATTTACAGCTGCAAACACGATTGGCGTTGCACCTTGCTCTGGAGTCTGAAAATGTTGATTTTTAGTAAATTTTTTTCGTGTATCAATTCAAAAAAAGTAAAATATAAACAGGGAATGTAAAGTTCACCTTGAAAACAAGCTTCAGGATAAGTTTGAAGTGCTTGAACAGTGTATGTTGGAAAAGGTCTGTGTTGACAATTCCAGGATGAACAGCATAAGACTGTATGTGCATTTTTCTTGCAGAAAAAAGATCTTGAATCGTTTTGGTAAACATAACTTGAGCCAATTTGCTTCGCGCATAGGCCAGTTTCGTGATGAATCCTTTACTAAAAAAATAGAAATTCCGAGTTTGTTTTATAAACTAATTCATTCTGGAAGCTTTTTTGAAATATAAGCCTTCTTATTTGAAAGTGATACAAATTTATAGTAACCTTTCAAATCGATACAGTAAAGAATTTTTGAAATATGTTTTATACCTGCAATCAGTGTCATCACAATCAATTTCTCCAGCATTGTGAGCACAAGAAGAGACGTTGATAACTCTCGCCCTTTCACTTGAGGTTCCAGCACTCGCCAAAACAGGTAACAATAATGAAGTTAGCAGGAAATGTGACAAATAATTTACTGCCCATTGTTTCTCAAATCCATCTTTTGTTAGAGAATAAGGAGTGAACATGATACCAGCTAAAAATTGATACATTCGATACATGAAAATATCAAATATTTAATTAGGAAATGAATATTTTCAAAGACCAAAACAAATACCATTATTGACTAGAACATCAATTTTCTTGTAGTCTTTCCTAATCTCTCGTGCGAATTTTCGAACGGATTCGAAACTGGAATTATCCAGTTCATAAACTTTTGCAGAACCTGAGGTAACTCCACATTCTCTGATTCTGCGGATAGCATCATGGCCAGCGTTGCAATTTCTGCATGCTGAAAATTGAAAAGAAATGAGTTAGGATTCAAGAACTTGAAATATAAATATGATATTATAAGAAAGTCATGAACTGTTACCAACGATCACTTCCATATCACATTGCAGTAACATTTTTACGACGGTACTTCCAATTCCTCGAGAACCACCTGTGACTATTGCAATTTTGCCACTTTTCCGGGGTAAATCTGTTGCAAGAAGAGAATTTGATATTCAGTTTCAGAATTTATTACTAAAATTTCTTTGATTTTCATAAGTGAAATAAACAATTTGTTAAATTTATTGTCCTACTACGGTCCAATCAATCCTGAATTGAAATTATGAGATGAAAGTCCTCGAATATCAATAAACAACCACTGATTGTTAATTGTATTTAATTATACACAAGATTCTTCCCAGTTCTTAACTTTTCTAGACTTTTTATTTTAATTTGATTTTTCATTACATGAAAGCCCGCGAAGGATTCGAATTTAAAAAAAAAATGAAATCTTTATTCAATCGTATCCTATTTTGTGTCCCAATTTACCTATACGATTTAATCATGTGGAAAGATATTTAACAATATTTCACTACACTTGAAAAAATTAGAAAATTAATTTTGTAGAACTTGAACCGAGAACGTCATTTAAAACCTAGAAATGTTTCTTTTTGAAATATTAAATAACTCCACTGATACAAACACAGATAAAATTCATTTTCAATCAAATTCTAAGAATATTCATATATATCTCCTAAGCCTTTAAAACAATTATTTTCTCTGATTTAGAATAATTTCACCAGATGTACGTTTTTATGTGAAATGAACATACAAATTTATTATGCGAAAATTACCGAAATCACATTGTAACATTTTTTTTAGAAATATAAAAAATTGCCGCACTTAGGGAGAATCAATAACATATAGCATCTTCCGTATAAAACCTGAAATCTTACACCTCTGGAACTTTCATAACTTTCATTTCTCGTGACCGAAATAATATACATGACAATGTTTGTATCCTATTGCACTCGCAAGCTATGAAAATGCTGACTAAAATATTTCCTTACTGCAAATAATAAAATTTATCACAAAAACTGATTACTCTGCTCATAAAATGAAAGCTTGCAGAATTAAGAAAGAGTAATCGCAGAGTATCTATGTGTGAAACCGTACAATATAATAGAGGTCATTTAATTTTTTTAGAGATAGACTCTAATTGAAGCATAACAATTCGAAAAGCCCATTGTTTGAATTTATTGAATTACATGTTACCCTAGTATTATAATGTTTGTTGAATGTTATCATAAAATATTTGTATTTAAATTAATTTCTTACCAGTTTTGTTGTATCTAGCGTACACATGATCCTTAACAAGTTCTCTAGCACCCAAGGCGTTGTATTTAATCTCGTAGATCAATGCGTTTAAAATAAACATTATTCTGTTCCTTGGTTTGTGAAAAACTAAAATACTCGCGATTAACGCGAGAGTTGAGCCTGCTACAATAATCATGTCTGAAGGTTGAACCGTCGTCATGCGTCTGCCACTCGGCAGTGTTTGGAAGGGAATCACCACACCTGCAGTTCGTTCACTCGTCGAGATGGTCGATGGCTGTCACCATTTGAAACGTGAAAACGTCACATATATAAATGAAACCATATTTATCATTATTATCACAAAATTCACGCCGTTTTATTTATTTATGTATGGGAAATAATATATTTTTTGTTATTTCTTTTCATTAAAAATTCTCTGTTCATTGTGTGATACGTCCTTTAATGTTTATGACAAAAAATCATCCCCTTGAATAAGGAGCTCCTTTCAAAGACTATGCGGATGAAGCAAATTCGAAATTGAAAAATTATTTTGGTGTTACAATTACACATAATTATGCAAACTAAATCTCTGAGTGGCAGTTGCACCAAAAATATAAAAATATTTTTAAGTAGCGAGCACTTATGAGTTAAACAAATTATTATATGGATTATATGCAGTTTATAATTTACGATGCCTATTTAATGTTTAGTATTTTGATTTTATTAACCTCCTACAGATTAAATTATTTCTTTAGTGAGATTTATGTGCGAGCGCGATATCCGGTTTCGCCTCTGAAACTGTAATAGGTTTTTCTCTCATTTTCTTGGTAAGAGAGGTTTATTTTAATTCAAAAACTGAATATCACGAAAATCGTCAAGTAAATTCTCGTGTTATTTCCGCACAAAAATAATGCGAGGAAATCCCTGAGGATTAATTTGACTGATTCTCGGATTTCCATAGGGAATCTGGAAATCTTCGCGGTTTTACTCGTGTTTCCTTCGTTAAAAATAAATAACACGTGCGGCTCTCCTGAAGTTTTTCTTTCAACCATTTCAGTTATGTAATTTTGCAATAAATTACTTCTCTATGAATACGGTGCAACAATAATAATTTTATTTTTTATTGCGCTTGGTCTGGCTCGATGTATTTATAGTAGAAATATAATGAGTAATCTTTTTAGATTCTGAAAATATCCACATTCACAATATTTGCATGTGAATTAGAAATGTTCTGATATAATTAAATGTAGAATGAAAATGTATACCTGTAAAAACACTACCCAGTAAAAAAAAAAATTTCGAAAAAAAATCCGACTTAAAAAAAATATAATTCGAAAATGATTCAAACAATAGGCTACGTAAGTAGCTCTGGTGGCGCTAACTGTCGGCTAACTCCTTAAGAAGTCGGGTAACTCGCGATGGCCGATAACATGGGCTCTGCTACGGATAGCGCAATAATTTTAACATTAATAAAAGAACTGATCTTTCCAAACGAATGTGTTGTGATGTTTAGTAACTTAAATTCTCTTCTGAATAGTTTGACTTCAGACATGAATTAATTTAAAATGAGAGAAGTTTATACTTCAAACTAATTTTGAACTCTTTAAACTACATACCTTTTAGGAAAACTTCAAGCAATCTAGTAATTATTTACTCAACGATTGAGGGTTCCAATTTAGAACTTTATTATTCGAATATGAATTTATCCATTTTTTGTTAACCGAATTCCAAACCCAGGTTTGAAATCCTCCAATATAAATGACTCTTGTCAAAAGATTCTTTCAATTTCAAAGTTCATTTCGATTGTGCAAAAAATATTTTAGGCCTCTGACTTGAGACAACCATTGGAACTTTTCGACATTTTCTTTTCAACGATGCAGCTATTATTATGCTACTGTTTTGGGGAAAAATTACACTTATGCCTAGATTTTCTCAAATTTTTTGCAGCTTTTTTTGCATTTTGCCTTAAAACATATTTTTTAAATTATTTGCTGACTGGCTAAAATAACATATCCGCCAATTCTAAAATCCTTATTTAAAAGTTTCCAAAAATGTCCAGAATATTTTAATAGATTTGAAACATTTTTAGAGGATTCCATAGCGTTTGAAGGCTTTTAGATTTTTAATTTCACAAAGATTCCAGAAAGATTCTCAAGATCTTCAAGAATAAAAAATATTTCAAAAGATTTAAAATCATTTCACAAGTATTTCAGAACGTTCAAAAACACTTCAGAAGATTTTCAAGATGTTCAAATTCCACAGAGATTTCGAAGAGTCCAAAGATTTCTGGAGATTCCAAAGAAATTCACAAAGAATTCGAGGGATCTGTTTTTATTACTCTTATATTATTAGGCCTTAACAAAGATTTGAAAACTCTGTAGTTTTCAAGAGTTTTCAAAGATTTCAATTTTTTACGAAGATTTATAAGATTCTGGAAAGATTTTCAAGACTTTTAAGATTCCAAAAGGTATTAAAGAGTTCAAAAGTATTCAGAAAATTTCTCGAAAACTCTAAAAGATTTTAAGTGTTGTGTGGTTGTGTGTTGCAGCATGCTTGCAAAAACCATTTTCAGCTTCGCAACTATAAGTTGCACTAAGTTGTACCGATCTATCTGACTTCGGCTGTAAAAATTGTTTAAAAAAATACATTCAAAAATAAATTCTCTTCGAGTAAAAGCGTGATTAAAAAAAAAAATTATTGTATTCACATTTCTTAAAAACATTGTTCAAAGTTGTATCTAGATAGTATATAAAAAATATTCTATGAAAAATCTCTTGATTGATTTTTTATTTGAAAACTGTCT
>WSXT02025583.1:0-13935 GCA_011762715.2 Neuroterus valhalla | reverse complement strand
TTTCAAGAACGGAACATAAAGGTGAGACTGTTCTGTAACACTGTTACTGCAAGGATATGTGACAGTTCTAGAATTTGTTTACGTAACTAAGATAGAACATAGTGATACAACTGTTCTGTTTATAGTCTGTCACACGTGTTCCATGAACGGAACATGAAAGTCACACTGTTCTGTAACGCAGTTACTCTTGGGATATGTAAAAGTTCTGGATTTTTGTTCTGTAACTAATATAGAACAGGGTGATGGAGCTGTTCTATCACTAGAGTGTCACACGCATTTCAAGAACGGAACATAAAGGTGAGACTGTTCTGTAACACTGTTACTGCAAGGGTATGTGACAGTTCTAGAATTTTGTTACGTAACTGAGATAAAACAGAGTGATAGAACTGTTCTGTTCCTAGTCTGTCACACGTGTTCCATGAACAGAAGATGAAGATCACACTGTTCTGTTAACGTTATTACTCTAAGGATGTATGTATATATTCCATTGTTGTGATGCAATAGTTATGTATCAGTGTTGCATATTAGTTACGTATTTGAGTTCCATAGTTGTTACGTATTTGAGTTCTTTATTTGTAACATATTAGAGTTCTATATTTATTACGTAACAGTAGCATGTTCTTGTAACACTTTCAATGAACTGTTACAGAATGATCTCAGAACAAACTTACATTGTAACACTTTTGGATATATGTTGCGGCATTGATGCAGAACAATGGTCCTATATAACCTCGTTCCTAAATTGTTATAATAATACTTTTTGACACATAACGTATTCCAGAACTGTTACAGAATAATAACAGAACAAATTCTATCATAAAATTGTTACATAGATGTTACAGCATTATTACGGAAAAGTTTTCCTTTATAACCATGTTCCTAAATGTTTTTCTAAATACTGCTCGATAAATAACGCAATTACAAGATTGTTACATAACGATTACAGAACAAATTTACAATGTATCACTGTTACATATATGTTACTTCACTATTACAGAACAATGTTACTTTATAACGATGTTCCTAAAATATTCTAAAAATACTTTTTGACTCATAACGCTGTTCCGAAATCGTTCTAGAACGATTACAGAACAAAGTTATATGATAAGTCTGTTATATATGTGTTACGGCATTAATCGGTCCACGGTCTAAGTATGTTCTTATCCTGTTACAGAACCTATGCTTTTCTGTTCTAGAACTGTTACATCACAGTGATAAAACAGTGTCCACTGGGCTAGATCTTCTCAAAATTTATTTTGATATTTGGAGGTCATGAGACATGCGTGAAAGGAGTGTTTTTTTTGAAATTTTTCCCTACTGGATCTACAATTGAATTATTTGAATGATGCAAATATTTCTGTTCTTTCATAAGTTCTGGCATAAAATCAGGTCGGGAAAATAGTGTGCTGACTATTTTTTTCAAATTTTGTTCTTATGCCGTTACCTGTTTCAACTTTATTGATCCTTTCCTGTCGCTGTAATGTGCGTGATAAGCGTTTATATTGATCCCAAAGTGTAGAACTATATAATTTTGATGTATAATCGAGCGTGAAAATTGTGAAATTAAATCTTTTCAGCCACCTCGATTCAACGCGTTTGGAAGTAAAATATTGTTCCAATCGCAAAAAAGTCTGGGTAATTTCGTTTTGATTTTTTATTAGGTAAATTCGGCAGGAATAAGTTTACTTTTTGACCTTCTGTTCATTCAAATTTGAGAGATGTTGAGATGTTGAGATGTTGAGATGTTCATGGATGTCATTTTACGTTTAGTGCAATCGCGTAATTTCTTTATTAAATTACAAAGTTTACAACCCGCAAATATTTTTATGCGAAATTCGAACTTTGCAGAATTTTGTAACTCCAGATGTCATTTAAAGAAAGTTATGTTTTGTTCCCACACATGTTTCACCTTTTATGAATGAGAGTACCGAGCAATTAATAACTTATGTTTACCTGCTGCAACGAGTTTCATCACACGATTAGTACTTTTTACCTGTTGTAATTACCAACGTTACAAACACAATTAAAATTTTCATAAACATTGCTTAAAAACTGGTTTCAAAACCTGGATCTCTTCACTCAAGATGTCTCATGACATATGGCCAATTCAGCCACAAATTCAAGCACATTACAAATTTTAAACTCACTTTCTTTTTTGCTCAAGATAATTAAATCGTTTTTTATGTAACGTTCAGAGATCATCAGAATATGGTGTATCTTCTCGAATATTCGTAAAATTATCCTACCGAGCGAGTTTTTCATGCAAATTCTAAATCTTGAATAACATTCATTATTACTCATAATTAACTCTAATTTTGCAATTCTTAGTGAGAAAAGTATCCGTTTTATTAAACCGAATGCTTCGAATCATATGAACTCTTGTTTACGTTCCCAGCGAACAATTAAAACTCCAATGTACAAAATTCTTCTTCAGGTCAATACACCCTTTTGCGAAAAACATAATTTACTACCGCTACTCACGCGGTGTACCTAACCATGTAACGACGAAGCGATGCGAATCCATAAATCAAAAACACCAGCAGCATGCGTGAATCCTTATGGGAACGATATCAGAAAAAAATACAGAAGAAAAATTACATCGACCAATTTACATTATAAAAGCCTATTATGGAGATTTGAGCAATTAGTAGAATTTATATGAGAAGTTAAGTAAAACCCCCATAAAAATTTATTTCAAAAACCATAATTGGATGATCAAGACTACAAGGTGGGTAATACTTTTTTCACGGTTTCGTATCCAGCGCTCTTTTATCACGATATTAAATTCGAATTTGAATTTTCAAATATTCTTGAAAAGGAATTCTTTAGGAATTTGATTTCAATTTGAGGCCATGCTATACTCACCCGATTCCTACTTTACTGAATTTTTTCCCGCAACAACTTATGCCAATTAAAATTGGGATATTAGGGTAAAATTTCCAGAAAATAGTTCAATAGTACAGTCAATCCGTCACGAAGAAAGGGTGTTTTTTGAAAAAAATACCATAAAACTTTTTTTTGCAGAAATCACGAGAAGATCATTCAAAGGGCTAACCTAAAAAATGCGGTATCGTTCAGGGGCGGGTTTTTGAGAAAACTCAAAAAAAATTTGATTTGATAGATCTCGGGAATGTTAGGTTTTAGGGAAAATTTGTAAGCACAAAAAATGTTGGAGGCAATGTTTTCTACAATTTCGCTCATTTTGTCGACATGCTGCGATAAAAAGTGCAATTAATAGATGGCGGTTAAGTTAAAAAAAAGCGTCTTCTCGTTTTTTGGCACAGATACTCTTCCCATTGACCCACCGAAATAAAAGCAAAAGCGGTAAAGAAAGAAGTGAACAACACTATGCAAATTTCATTGATATTGTCAAATAATTGTTTGGATTTGTAATAAAATACAAGTTGGCATGGAGGAAGCATTTTTTTCTTTTTACCAAGCCAAGATTCTATGAAATAATAAAGACTCACATGTATTTTCCATGTTGCATGCTCACCAACAATTATAAGCACGCTTTTGTACAGCTCGTTTGGTATAAAATTCTGAAAACCTTCCTAAATCACGGTCAAAACTGAAGTCAGCAAAATTTTGGAAAAAAATTATTAATAACAAATATTATTCCATAATAACAATTTATCATAGTTAGGAATAATTTGAGAGTCCTACCTGCAAAAAAATTATTTATTTAGTCTGAAATAATGATTTATTATGTACCCACACTAGCGTCGCCCTCGTCGGAAACAATGGGAAATCTACGGTGACAGGTTTGTCACGCTACAACTCGTGAACGGTACGTCAAACAAGAAAAGTTTTTATATAAATATTGTAGGTGTTTTTTAGACAAACAACTTTTTCATTGGCAATTTTGCGATAAAAATTTTTTTCCTGGGCCAAAAAGCGAGGAAACGCTATTTTTCTAACTTTAGTTCCATCTGTTATTTGCTCTTTCCATCGCAGAATGTCAACACAATATAAAAAATTGTAGAAAACATAACTTCCAATATTTTTTGTTTTTACAAATTTTACCAAAAACCTACCATTTCCCAGATTTATCGAATCCGAAAACTTTGCGAGTTTTCTCAAAAACCCGCCCCTGAACGATCCCGCATTTTTCAGGTTGAGCTTTTTGAATTCTCTTCTAGCGATTCCCGCAAAAAAATGATTCATGGTATTTTCTTCCACAAAATTTGACGAATTGACTGTACTATAAAGGCACTAAAGAACGTTCATTTGGTTCTTCATCTCTAGAAATAGAAAAAAATTTCCATTTTCAACATTTTCAAAAAAACTAGATCAAATTTCTAGAGAAATAAGACCACACTTACGTTCCTTAGTGCCTTTCATATAATTTCTCAGATTTCCAACATGATATATGAATCCGTGAGAACGTGAGCTGTTACGAAAAATGACGGTAAAGTCGAAATCATATAAGCAAAACATAGCCTCAAAAATGAAAAATTTTGTCTTGTACTTCAACATCTTTTCTAAACCAAGATTCGAAATTTTTAAAAACTTACAAATTCGATTTGAATTTCAAGGAGAGCTACGCAATTTTGATTGTATTCCAAGAAAAGTATTAAACCTAACTATTTCAATTATTCTGCTAATTTCTCAACATTTCCAAAGTAGTTTCACTGAGTAGATTTCAGAATTTTCCAAATCGGGAGTTCATTCAAATGGTTTCAAAGTTAACTTGCACTTCAATTCTAATCTTCTCCGAATTCCCAATTTTTTATATGTCTAACATTTCCTTATTTGAATTGCTCTTCAATTCATTTACCGCTTCCAAATTCTGACACACAATTTTTAAAACGTTTCAAAATTTATGTAAGCGCAAAACAAGACTGAAATTTCTAGCATAGCTGTAATATGTAATATGTAATATGTATATTTATATATTAATATGTATGTTTTATGGAACGATTCCAATTTTTAATAATTTCTTCAAATTTTTATGTTGAAATTTTGTGGAAGGTGTGACTTACAATATTGCATCTGATTGTGAGTAACTGAAAAAGTGAGAAACTTTTCGATGCTCTGTCGCTATTCGATTTTAATCAGTATAGTACAGTCAATCTGTCACAAAAAAGGTCGTTTTTGGATAAAAATACTACACAACTTTATTTTGCAGGAATCGCTATAAGAGCATTCAAAAAGCTTAACCTGAAAAATGCGGGATCGTTCAGGGGCGAGTTTTTGAGAAAACTCAAAAAAATTTTGGATTTCATGTATCTCGGAAATAGTAGGTTTTTGGGAAAATTTTTAAGAACAAAAAATGATGGGGGCAATTTTTCCCACATTTTTTCTTATTGGGTCGACATGCTGCAATGAAAAGTGCAAATAATGGATGGTGCTTAAGTACCGAAAAAAGCAAATTTTCCGTGTTGCACGCTCAACAACAAAATTATTAGCACATTTTTGCACAGCTCGTTCGATATAAATTTTTAAAAACCTTTCTACATCACGTTTAATACTGAAGTCAGCATAATTTTGTAAAAAAATAATAATACCTAACAAATACTAATTCATAATAACAATTTATCATAATTAGGGATAAATTGAAAGTCCTACTTGCAGAAAAATGACTTAATCAGTCTGAAGTAATGATATATCATGTACCCACACTAACTTCGCTCTTGTCGGAAACAATGGAACATCTACGGTGACAGGTTTGTCACGCTATAACTCGTGAACGGCAAGTCAAAAAAGAGAAGTTTTCATATAAATATTGTAGGTTTTTCTAAGACAAATAACTTTTTCATTGACAATTTTGGGATAAAAAATTGTTTGCTGGGACAAAAAGCGAAATAAGGCTTTTTTGTACTTGAGCGCCATCAATTAATTACACTTTTCATTGCAGCATGTCAACCCAATGAAGAAAGTTGTAGAAAACATTGTCTCCAACATTTTTGATTTTACAAATTTTCTCAAAAACCTACCATTTCCTACCATTTCCACATCCAAAAAGAGCGAGATGAAATCGGAAATTATGCATCACTCTTAAATTCATCAAATTGCAATACTAAGAAAAAATATGATTGGAAGTAAACTTACAAAAAGCATCAGGTGTTCACATACATTTAAGGCGGTTATATCACAATATATAGTATGTGCATAGCTATGCAAAATGAAAACTAAAGGATATAATTATGAGAAGCATAAACATTGAAATGATGATTCTGACAACCATAATTTATATTAATCATTGATAAATAAGTTTTAGCAAAAAAGATATATGCCCTGAAATTAGCCGATGAACGGCATAAACTATATCAAAATTAGCAAAATACGAGTTTCTAATTAATATTGCGCAAAAACTAGACGGTCACACTTTTCGGACAAAAAAAAATATGTCACAAGATAACCGTATCTAGCACCGTTTAGTTTTTCGGAAGAGTTTCATGGTTGCTTAAAACGTTGTAAAAAAAATCTTTAAATTTTCACGCCTCGCCTTATACCTGCCGTGTATAAGAGACGGACTTTGATTAACAATATCTCAAAAACTAGACGGTCCATCGATCTGAAACTTTGCACAGATTTTGATTTATCTATAAACTTGAAATCCCTAAAGTTTCAGAAATATGGCATGGATTTTTATTTGTAATCAAACCACCCTAAGCAGCAATATATATATACACAAAAAGAGGTTCGATTTCTGCTCCGATTTTAAGAAAGAATCTTGTGGATTGTAAAAGACCATCTTTTACTGATTGTGATCAGAGTGATAAGAGTGGAAATCATATGTAAAGCGTGTAAAGTAACATTATTTCACGTAGTAAAATTGAACTAAAAATCGAGTTATAAATGCGTTGTTCTCAATAATAGGTGAATGGAGTTCAAAATTCTCCATTTCTCTTCACAATTAGTCACAGAATGCGAATGAAATATTACTTTTCAGATATCACCCCCATAAGTCTGTTTTATAGGGTCCCAAAAAACCCCCATACGTCAAAAAATGGGGTTTTTTAGTTTTTGGCGTTAATTATGATTTTATGGCGGTTTTTTCGCAGATTGTTTCAAATACATGAAATACTACTTTTTAATGATTGCTAGATGTTAAATCAAATTTTTTAAACCATTTATTATTGTTTTTAGCAATTTTCTTCTAGAAAAGGCTTAGGAAGTCAAGGTTTTTTTCTGAATTTTTCAACTTATTTCCAAAGTTTTAGTTAAAGCGAGGTAATAATCAATGACAGTTAACAAAGAAAAATTGTTCAAACAATTTTTTACTAATTATGACAATATTGTCTTAGAATAATACTACAAAGTTGCATTTTTTTCCTGAAATTTTCAACTCTTTGTTAACTTTTCACTTGAAGTGAGAAATTATTCAATTTACTTTTGCGAAAATAATTGTTTAAACAAATTGTAAATGTTTATTGCTTTCTTCTTATAGATTAATACTACATAGTTGCGAATTTTTCCTGAAATTTAAAACTTTTATCACTTTTCAATTCGATTAAAGTAATAATTGATTCATGTTGAAAAGATAATTATTTAAACAATTTATTATCATTGCTAATAATATTCTCTTTGCCTAATGATAGAAACTTGCGGTTTTTCCTGAAATTTTCAACTTTTGCCCACTCTTCACTTCGAGTAAGTTGATATTCAATTTAGTTTAACAAAAATAATTTTCAAACAAATTATTATTATTTATGGCTACCTTCTTTTGGATTAGTGTTAAAAACTTACGTTTTTTTCTGAAATGTTTAACTTTACTCTACGTTTTTAGTTGTAAACTAATACTAAATAAACATTAGGGAGAATCATATCTTCAATAGTATCATAGTGTTTTAAGTCAATTATTTTTGTTCTTTTCCCAAAGTTCAGAAAAAGAAAATCAAATAAAAAAAGCTGAATTCATTCAGAGAAATTTGAATATTGAATTTTCTACTAAAATTATGGATCTTCGATGCAAAAATTGAATTCCTAAGAAAGTAGTTCAACGTCCAACCAAAGAGTTGAATTTTCGACCTAAAAATATAAATTTCTAATCAAAAATATAATGGTTGATATTTAAAAAAAAATTATTTTAAAAAGAAAACAATCTAATTTAACCGACAATCAAATCAATTCAATCTAATTCAATCCAATTGAATTTCATTCAAATTCCATTCAGTGCAAAGTTGAACATATCATAAAAGAACCACAACTTTCTAGCACTTATCTAAGAGAAAATGGTTTTAAACAATACAAAATTGTTTAAATAAGCATGTTCGTTAACTCGCATTAACTGTTACCTCACTAAGTGAAAAGTGGACAAAAAGCTTAAGGGTTTAGAAAAATCCGCAACTTTTCATCACTAATCTAAGAGAATAAAAGCCATAAACAATAATAGTTTGTTTAATCAATTATTTTTGGTAAATTCAATTAAATATAAACTCACTCAAAGTGAAAAGTGGACAAAAAGTTGAACATTTCAGAAAAAAGCGCAATCTTCTATAAAATTTTCGCAATTTTCTATCATTAGGCAAAGAAAATATTATGAGCAATAATAATAAATTGTTTACACAATTATTTTTATAACATAAATTACTTATCACTTTGATCTAGTTGAAGAGAGATAAAAAATTAAACATTTTAGGAAAAAAACGCAACTATATAGTATGAATCTAGAAGAAGATAGCTGTAAACATTTACTATTTGTTTAAACAATCATTTTTGTTAAATAAAATTGAATATCAACTCACTTCACGTGAAAAGTGGGCAAAAAGTTTGAAATTTCAGAAAAAACCGCAATTTTCTATCATTAAGCAAAGAGAATATATCAGCAATAATAAAAAATTTTTCAAACAATCATCTTGATAACATAAATCAATTACCACTTTGATCTAGTTGAAAAGAGATAAAAAATTGAAAATTTTAAGGAAAAAACGCAACTATATAGCATGAATCTAGAAGAAGATAGCTATAAATATTTACTATTTGTTTAAACAATAATTTTTGCAAAATAAATTAAATTATTGCTTACTCTAAGTAAAAATTTGACAAAAAATTGATATTTTCATAAAAAATCGCAACTTCATAGCATTATTCTAAGAGAATATTGTTGTAATTATAACAAATTCTTTCAAAAATTATTTTTGGTTATTTTAATTGATTATTACCTCGCTTCAACTGAAACGTTGGGAATAGGTTTAAAAATTCAGAAAAAACTCGACTTTCCAACCTTTTTCTAAAAAAAAGTTGCTAAAAACAATAATCAATTGTTTAAACAATTTTAATAAACATCTGATGATCAGTAAAAAGTACTATTTCATGTATTTGAAACAACCTGCGTTAAAAAACCGCACTAAAATCATAATTAGCGTCAAAAACTCGTAAAATCCATTTTTCACTTATGGGGTTTTTTTGGGACCCTATAAAACAGACTCATGGGATTGATATTTGAAAAGCAATATTTTATTCGCATTCTGTGACTTATTGTTGAGAAAAATATTTAATTTCGTACTCGATTCACTTGATATTGAGAATTCTGAATAAAATTCAGAAGAATGTCCTTTTTTTCTTATGGGAAATACGTGTTGAACTGCATGGGGCTTGCGTCACCTTTTAATTTTTCTTTTTTTGAAAAAAATGCGTTTATTTTTCTTTGGATTCGAACATATTTCCAGGCGTTTTGCATGAAAATTCGGAAAAAAATTTTTTTGGATCACCCTAGTGTAAAACCATAAGTAGCGATTCCTAATTTTAGTGATCGAACCACAGATTTCAAACACTTTCATATACCTGAGGAGATGAATGAAAATATGTGAAATATATAGAAATTCGTAATAATCTATCAAAAAGATGAAATCACCACATGAACTTATTGTATGTTCTTCTGTTTCGAATCTAATGAAATCATACTTTTCTACTCAAAAACAAGAAGCCAACAATCAAGTCTGTTTTTTGTGTGTCTGCAATAATAATATATTAAAGGAACCTGCTGAATAATATTAAAAAAAAAAACTAATTCTCTTCTCCTTGAAATTTAAAATTTTTCTCTGCCACACTCACCTTATTTGACCTTTTTCTATAAAAACCTCCTGATCCTCACAAATTTCATTTTGTTCTAAAGCACGTGTAGAGAAAGAAGTAAAAATCCTGAAAAGGCTTCGACTTGTTGCATTTCGGACTCGCCTGATAAAAAATTCGTGTCGGCTTAAAACACTTTATAAAGTTCAAATAGGTGCCTCAATAGCGCCCACATGTACATGCATTGCATTTATTTTCACGATCCTTGTCGGTTTAGGTTCAACGTGTTATACAATCCTGAAGTCGCATTATGTATTATAATATGTCGGTATGTGCACTATCGCACTATCGTGGGTAAATAGTGTGCATAGGTAGGTGTGGCTATTGAAACGGCCAATGGCTTCTCATTGGTGGGGTGCACGATCGAAATGAAAGTCAATTCCCTATATAAAGGGTGGTTTTCTACGTTTACAATCAGAACACATCTAATTTACCTATCTTAAACACTCGCGACTATTAAACGGTCTATCGACATGAGAGTCCTGGTACGTGCTTATTTCTTCACCAAACCAATTTTTTTCATTTCTTAGTCAATCGTGCAAATACGCGGGTTATTGTGTGTCGTCAGCTTCTTCGATTCTCGAAATTCTCGGAGTGAAGAAACTGAACAATTCTAGTGGAAACTGTAATTTGAATTCTTAGTTGGAACTTCTATTCGAAAATCCGTTCCCAAACTTTTTCAGATTTTCTGACGATATTCTTGTATCGTTGTAAATTTTATTTTCTGGATTTATCAAAAGTGGCAATAATTTGATATTATAGTGTGGCAATAATAGAAGCAAACTGAATTTTAAACGTGGTTTATTCTTTCTTTCTGAGTAGAGGAAAAACGAAATATTTAAGGTATTGAATTCAAAGTGTTTGAGAAAAATCTTTGCTCGTATAGATTTTGTTTAGGTTGAAAAGAACTTATGTTTGAATTTGATAAATTCTTGTTTGATTCGAACAAAGGTACTTGAAAAACTACACAGAAACGATTCAAGTTCTTATGGGTGACTTTTTTAATCACTTCAACTAGATAATAAATTATTCTTAGTAGAATTCACAGACAGCGGACTTGTATGTAGTTGATGTGCTTTCTTTCAAGTCACGCACAACTTCTCCAAAACAAACAAATTTTGGTGTTGGGATAAAATTTCTGAAATCCAAAGTTTATTCTAAAATCCAAAGTTTAATAGTTGAGCCTTGGCCCGTGAAAGGTTCTGATTTCGGAGAATTCTTACAACTTTTTATTTGTTTTTATTTACAGGTTTGCTTGTTGCTCATCTCGGTGGCATTCGCCGCAGAGGAAAAAGCAGAGGACAAGAACGTCAAGAAACGTGGTTTGTACGGCTTGGGTATTGGCGGATGGGACAGTGGTCTCAGTGGACTTGGAGGACTTGAACTTGATGGTAGCCATGGATGGGCTAATGATCACACCAAAGTCATCACTAAGACCCTTATCCACACTGTGCCAAAAGCCGTCCCAGTTGCTGTCCCCGTCGACCGACCTTACCCCGTCAAGGTAAGAAATACATCCTTCAAAATTCCAAACATTATCAATTTCTCTCTTCTCATTCTCGTATAAAATTGTCGATAACGAGGTTGATTGGAACAATCTATTTTCAAATTTGCAAAGCGCTCAGAATATTTTTATTAAGCCTAAACTTTTGTATCATTGCAGTGACTTCAACATATTTGTATAACTCTTGACTTGCACAGTACAAGAAGTTCAAGACTTAGCCAAAATTTGAAATGTTTTTCTACAAATCGTTACAGGTAATTAAAAAAAAAAAATCGTTTTCTTTCCAGGTCCCAGTGGCTGTGCCAGTACCACAACCTTACCCCGTTGTTCATACCAAGACTGTTCATGTCCCAGTTGACAGACCTGTCCATGTCCCCGTTCACGTTAAGGTAAGCATCTGAAAAATTTTTTCGCTTTAAACTCTCCCAAACCATAATAGTATATTACATGGCAAGTGGCGAATGACTGAGATTACTGGCGAGTGTGGAGTTGCTGGCCCGAGCAAAGCGAGGGCAGCACCACATGAATCAGTGATCTCCGCCATTCGCCACTCGCCATGTGCGATATTTTTTATAAGAAGTGCATCGAAAACTCGACAGTAATCCGCTATATTCGCATCGCTCAAAAGGCAGCGAAAGTCGAATTTTCGTTGCACGTGTTATGAAAAACTTATTTTTAAACCCACTCCAATTATTTCATGTATCTTGACACAGAAATAAATTGAAGATTAATTTTTAACCCAAAATGAGTGACCAAATTTTCTTAGAGTGAACCGAGCTGAATTTTATAATAGGTTTGTCAAAAAATGATTTTGGACCTAATAAAACCCAAAGTTTTATCCGTGTACTGCCTCACATGTCTTTTATTCACATTTTGTTTTCTATTTCGGTCGCAGGTCCCAGTAGCTGTTCCAGTGCCCCAACCCTACCCTGTTGTTCACACTAAGACTGTCCATGTTCCAGTTGACAGGCCAGTCCATGTCCCATACCCCGTTAAGGTAAATACCACAAAAGAAAAACAATTGATTAACAAATAATTTTTGTTTAACCTCCACCTATACCTATACGTCATTTATTTTTCAAACCCATTCAAGTCATGCAACAAATTTTCCAGACTCACTCTAAGTATTTCGCATCTCTTTGCAGGTCGCCGTCCCTCATGCAGTCCCTGTTCTGGTCCACAGTCACGGTCACAGTCACGGTGGCTGGTAAAATTTGAGTCAATAAATAGATGAATTTTTACACTGATTACAAGAAGTCACACCCATCCCACCTCAAGGAAAAAACACAAACTCATCCAGCATCGCGCCCGTCGTGATGTTGTCTTCAGCCAAAATACTCTTATTTGTAACTATAGCGTTGAATGCAAATTTTTGAAAATAAATCGTCCTTACATTGTTTTCTAAATAAAATAACGTCTACGATCTCATTTTTCACTGCCCATTTTTATACAGTAGGAAACCGATTTGAAACCCTTAACTCTTAAATAAGTTAAAGTGTTACAAAAAAATTGATCGAATCGAAAAGTGAACGCATCCGCTGGAGCCGTTTTAGATAAAATCTGGATGAAAATTACTGAAAGGAATGGCGCAGCTGTGACGTCAATGTGACAATTTGAATAGAGCTGAATAAATTTCCCTCGAATCTTCAAGTTAAAAAGTTTCATGATCCCAGGATTTATTAAATACCCCAACTCGTACCTTCCCTAAACTATTTTTCTCACCTGACCTTCATCTTCCATACCTTATGCATTATTCTGATTGTTGCGTTTTCTCTCGCAATCATCTATTGCCATAAACAGCATCGGATACCTTATCCTCGATCTGTATTTTTTCATTAGATACAAGCGCTTGAAGTGCGTTTCAATATGTAAAGGGTATGCACGATCTACATGGACGATTGGAAGAAACTCAGCCGAACGATTACGAAATCATCGTCGTCAGCGCGAAGTATAATAATCGAACGCAAATGGCACGTTTCCACACTTCCTTCAGGTGACAAGGGCGCATAATTCCATCTGATCTCGGTGCTTACTCGCTACGTGTGTTGGAATTACTTGAAAAGGCCAACTTATTGCTCCACGATTGAACTTTATAGAATCGAAGGTTTTGTAGTCGAGTCTTGTAAATTGTGGCTAATTGTGAAACTCTAATAGTATGTTTGTATAGGGTTGGGTCCGTATGACCTGTTACGTTGGATATACGCGAAGTACTAAACGCAGATAAATGAAATTAATATTAAATTGATCTTCGACTAATTTTGACGTCATCAAGTACCAAGAAAGATCCTACGAGAATAATACACGAATAAAACTAAGAAATAGATATCAAAATCTGAGATGTTAAAATTTAAAATCCAAGTTACTATCAAATAGTAGCAGAAAATATTTGAAACTCTTATGATCTGAGATGC
>WSXT02025572.1:0-13935 GCA_011762715.2 Neuroterus valhalla | reverse complement strand
CACTCTCCTGGAAATCCCTTACCCCTCCATACCTTCTTAACTACCTCTTTTAGCCTGTCTCTAACAGATGGTGTACTTAAAATCCACGTTTTGTTCTGCACCCCGTACAAGCCTGAAGCCTTCGACCTTTTAAATTTTCTCATTTGCAACTCTAAATCCTCGTCACTTACCTCTCTCCCCTCACTCACCTCCTTGTTCAGCTCCTTTTCTCCTCCCTGCTTTTTTCTTTTACACAACAACCTAAACTCTTTTCTTATCTCCACGTACTCCTACCTCTACGCGGTTCCATCATTCCACTCCTTGTTCTCCCTTTTCACCTTGCTCTGTATCTTTTTACATTCCTGATTCCACCACGGATTCACCATTCCTTTCTCCTTTTTTATAAATCTTTTCTTTTGCACACAACTTGTCACTTTGAATTTCAGATCCCCCCACATCTCGTCCACTGACTCCCTTCAAAAGTCACTTCCCCTAGCTGATCCTGGTACTCTTCTCTCGCCTCTCCCGTCCGTATCTCACTCTCACCAATTGGTACTTTTTCTTCTCCCTGCTTTCGACAGCCCTTTCCTCTTATCCACAAGATAAGAGGCTTGATGAAGTGGAAAAATACGAAGGTGTGGGAAAATTGATAACCGATATAGGTATACTCCATTTCATGTAATCTTGAGGTCGAATTCGGACAGATTACTCTTAGTTCCTATCATGCACAAGATATTTTTTCTCATTATTTTTTCCTCAACAAAGCTCATCAGAGCTTTAGATATAAGTATCTGAAAAGGATTACGAAAAGGATGCATTGCAACGGGATGTAACTTGCTTCATGCCATATTGCACTGTCGCAAAAGGATGATGGTACAGATTTGCAGAGGAAAATGTGAGACGTCACTGAGGAGACAGTAAGAGGTTTTGAGAGGAGAGAAAGTGCGACAATGCGGTCTACACAGCCGGCGAGTACGGAAGAGGCTGCTGGAGGAAAATAGATTTGGAATCGGATTCTATAGGTTCATGACGTTCAAAAGTGATTTCAGCTTGTTCGCTTGCGAATACTTGCACGACTTGAATCACTCTAAAGGATTTTCATTTCAGAAGCTTTGATCGCTGAATCTCTGTTCTAAAGTCATCGAATTCGCGCGAGGTTTGGATTTACCCTGAGCACGTTTCAGAGTTGGAGATTGGTATTGTTAATATATGTGAATTCATGTACAGCTATTACATATATATAAGAATGTCTGCGCACACTGAGCCGCGCAGGATGTACCAAAAATGACTGTGGGAGACGGTCAGACAAGAAGAAAGCATGGAACGAGGCTGCTGGCAACGCGTCGCGCTAAACCGGCATATTTATGTGTGATCGTATCGACAGGGTGAATAAAATTATTCTATATTGAAAATCCAAGTGGTACTAAATAAAGTGGCAACAGACGTTATTTCCTATCCCGACCAATGAATTTAACATGGTAGCAGTCCGTCGTTTCGAGAGATACGTTATGTTGCCACGTGTTTGAGAATCTTCTGCAGAAGGTGATTATTTGATGATTAGAGAAAAAGTTGAAAACGTCAGTCCGGACAAATTGCGAAAGTTCGGAAAATTGGTGAAAAAGTTATTGGTGCAAGAAATCGAAAAAGTGCTAATTCTGGAAAAGCTATTTCTTGATGAGAAGATTGACACACTGAATAAAGTGGAAATGACGAAAGAAGATGAACTGAAGTGATGAGCCAGCGACGCGAGAAGTAGCAGAAAATGTAGCTCAGGACACGTAGGACAAGAAAAATTTGAAGGCAATGAACTACATATATTGCAGCATTAAAAACGAGCAGCTAGAATTAGTTGGAAATGAAGGGGCAGCCTACAAAATTTTTAAGAAATTTGACCTAATGTATGTTGAAGAATCCTCCGCTTCACAGATATGCTTACGGAATAAACTTTATAGGATGAAACTCAAGGAATACGATGACTCAAGCACATATTTTTCAGATTTCGAAAAATTATTCAACGAACTCAAGAGAGATGGAGGACAAGTCAACGAACAAGAAAAACTGGACTACATGCTGGAAACACTACCGGATTCTCACAGTCACATTGGAGATCCAATCGATGCTTTGAAAAACAGTGATAAGACGTGTGAAGTTGTGAGAAATAAAATAAGCATGTGGGACAAGAAAGGGAATTAAAATTCAAGATATTTATTTTGTGAAAGAGATGGACCAAAATTTACTTAGCTTTGCAAAGGTGACAATCGAAAATAAAATTATTTCAATCGGCGAAACTTCTAAAATTTAAAATAGTTTGGGCAATTTGAGCGGAACGGCACAAAGAGAAAACGGGTTGTATAAAATAAATAGCTACATAGATAAATAAGAGTAGTGCACATTAAACGTAGGAACAATGACGAAAAGTTAAAAATATCACAGAATTTTGGGACACGCGAATTTCAATTATCTGAATACAATGGAGCAAGGATAAATGAGTTGAAGGTTCACCGGGAAATTTTGAATCAATGTTCTTGAAATACGGGACGTGTTTACAAAATAAAATAAAAAATTTACCATTTAAGAATGATAGAATTAGATCGAGTAAGATTTTGGAACTGATCTATACTGATTTAAATGGGCCTCACAATACTGATGGAAATGACGGATCAAAATATTTTTTGACATTTTTTGATGACTAAAGCAAATGCGCGTTAGTTTATACAATAAAATCAAAAAATAATGTGGAAAACTGATCTTTAGTTTACATAAATAAACTCGAAAATTTAACGAGGAAAACGATGAAGAAACTAAGATGTGATAACGGACGCGAATATATTAACAAAAAGATGGACAATTTGGCTAGTGAAAGAGGAATTATTATAAAACCATGCCCACCGTACGTGCATGAGCTCAATGGAACAGCTGGGCGATATAATAGAACAGTTATGGACTCAGCAAGGTGTTTATTACAAGTTACGATGCTGAGTAAAAGATAATGGCCTGAAATGGTAAAAACGGCAGAGTATTTGAAAAACAGAGTAATTGCAAATACCGTGGAAAAGAAAACTCCGCTTGAAATATTTTTTGGAAAGAAACCAAATATTAGAAATTTGAGACCATACAGAAGCAAAGTATTTTTCAGGGTACCTGAAGTAAGGAGTGAGTCGAAATGGCACATAAAGGCCGACTCAGGAATACTCGTAAGGTATGAATAAGTCGGTTACAGAATTCTAATAGATAATAAAATCACAGTAGTGAAATACGTAGATATTGTCGAAGATGATCAAAACTTAGTAGGGTTCACAGACAAGGATAAAAGTGACGCAGAATCTGTCAAAATTGCGGAAGAAAAGTTTATGGACGCAGTAAAAAAAAGCACAGTAAATTATGAAAAATAAGAAAAGTCCAAAATTAGGGAAATCAGAATATTAAGTGATAGATCTGAGGAATCGATTGATGATTCGGAAAACTATGTAAGAAGGTCTAGTTGCGAAAGAAAGAGGCTGGAAGGATACGATAAAAATTCTTTGAGTACAAATTGCATTTATGTTAACTTTGTCAGTGCAAATTGTCCATTAATATAACATGGAAACTAGTCGAAACACCGAAGAAAGTTTGGGTTCAAAATTTTAGAAATGGATGTAGAGACAGCTTTATGAAACGTTAAAATAAAATATGAAGTGTACGTGAAACAGCCTACAGGTTAAAATGATGGAACCAAAAGAGTATGCGAACTGGAAAAGGGGTTTTATGGATTTCGTGAAAATCCTAGAGCGTGGTACGAATGTTTCGACGCCTATATAAGAAAAGTAGGATTTATTAGAAGTAAAAGCGATTACTGTTTGTACTCAAAACGTGAAAAAGATGAAACTATATTTTCAATTCTATTTGTAGACGATTTACTAATTTGTGGACATACATAATGTGATTAGTGAGAAAATATGATGTTATGGACGCAAAATTATAGTGTACACGAATGGAATAGAACTCAAGTCTTAATCCAGCGCAGGTAGCATCAAATAATATTAGATAAATAAATGCGATTAGAGCCCTATTATTTATTAGTACCGGAACAAGAGTAGATATCTTATAGTAACTTAAAGTGTGAATTATCTTAGGCGATTTCGAAATAGTTACAACAAAACATACTTTAAACATGCATTGAGAGTAGTAAAGTATTCGTATTTAGCAAGAGACTACATGCTGACTTACAAGAGAAATTCAAAAGCGCAAATTTTAGATTGTTTTGTTGATGCTGACTGGGCAGGTGACAAAATGGATTGAAAATCAACGACTGAATTTGTAATTAGATTTTATGATAACGTAATCCACTGGAAATAAAAAGAACAGATCAGTGAGACAAAATTGTCAACCGCCACAGAGTACATTGCATTGTCAGAGTCAGTAAGCGGAATCGAAGTGATTATGAGTTTTTTTTCAAAGACTTCAATTTAAATATAGAAAAACCAGTAAAAATATACGAGGATAACTCTGGAGCCATCGCTGTCACAAAATTTGGAAATTTAACAAAAAACTCAAAGTACATAGAAGTACACTACATTCTTTTAACGAGTGTTACGAGAATGGAATTATTGAAATTGTTAAAGTAGAATCTGAAAATAACATAGCAGATGTGTTAACGAAGGCTCTAGGAAAAGCCAGGTTTGAAAGATTTAGAGGAATGTTGAGGATAATTGTAGTGGTTTAAAATAAAATTTGTAAGTTTACTATCAAAGGTTAGTAATAATAGAGGACTATGTATTTAGGGATTGAGGAATGAAAAATTGTAAAAGATTGTATCGACAAGGTGAATAAAATTACTTCCTATTGAAAATTCAAGTGGTACTAAATAAAAAGCAACAGACGTTATTTCTTATCGTGACCAAATAATTTAACAGGTATCCATCAGACTTTATAGCTACCTCGATATTTAGCGCACCGCAGCTTTAAAATCAATGTTAACACGTAATTGCGAAATCGTTTCCTTATACCTCTTCTGATACGCCAGACCCCTTAACATATAGTAGATTTTGTTCCACATGACAACAATTTTAGTTTTATTCTGTTTTGACGTTGATATTCACGATTCAATATTCTCCTGAAAAATTCCAATATGATTGTAAAAAGTGGAACGAAGGGTTGTATAAGGTTAGGACTTTATGATCATTCATGTGCGGAGTGAGGTTTTAGTTTGAACGAGAATTTCCTTCTGCAGTATGAGCATGTGGTGTTGCAGCCTTTCAACTATATGACACTGTTCCCAGCGTGTAAAGGTGCAAGTATTATTCCTTCTCCAAAAATTATGACAGACCTTAATTAATCAGGGTTCTCCTACTTGAACTCCGTCATTCTGATGAATGGAGAAAAATCCAATATATAAAGTAGTAGTGAATACAAACGGCTTTTATCTTCTACGATACTTAAAATGCATAAAACCTTATTTTCCAATCCACATCTGTCTCCCAGATTCTTTTGAAGCTCAAGATATCAAGTACTCCAGACATGCATCCTCTTGAGACTACTCTGCAGTTCTTTCGATCAGCCTCACAGTACCAACTCCTGTCGCTTCATCGCCGATGTAGGGGTTCCAATAATATTTTCCGCTCAAATCTCTCGACCTCTTCTGACTCGAACCCCTCAAACCTTTCAATCTTTAATCTCATTCCTCTCTATTTCTCTCTTTCACTATCCCAATTCACGGAAGTAGAGGTACTGCAATGCAGCGTTTGCCACCCAGTCCGTCCGGTATTCATGTTTTCAGGAAATAAGGCAGCGAAATAGAAGAATGTGTTCGATTCATGTTGTGCATGCGCTGCATGTTTTTAAAGCTGACAATAGAAGCTACTTGGTTTTCGATTCAAGTTTCGGTGAGCTTAAACAAGGGTGTGTCTTAGGCTGAGATGTCTCATGGCTACAATTTCCTTTCGATAAGACACTGTTAAAATCTATGGTTGCGAGTCCTTTTACTCCAACCACAAGCCCACCACCCCTGTGTCTCTGGAGATTGACGCACGCAACGTTTTTTGGTACCCTCCATCCAGCTATACGGTACGTGCGCCAGCACTTGAACTCTTCTTTCTTTGGACAATCTCGTGCAGTCCCGACACTTCAGACTCCGGAGGGAATCCGGAATTCCTTTCTCACCCTTGCAAAAGTTGTGACCTAGATTTTAGGGAGGTAGGATTATCTGTGTCGATTAGAGTTGGAATATGTGGATCCTTCTGTTATCGGAAATTGGTATTGCACTTGTTCAGCTGATTTCAAAATCAAATTTTGCAATATTTTGAGAGAAATTATGAATACGTAACAGTGAAGTAATTTATGAAGTCTATTCAGTCACTGAAAAAGATCATCATATTTTGTATATTTAATCATCGAGTATGTCATTATCCACTAATTGAGAATTCTATATTATAGTTCATTAGAATTTACATTGTTAACATCAATGGAGTCAAATGAATGGCGTTTGTCGAGTATCGAATTATTGAGGGCCTCATATTGCAGAATGAATAATTTCCAGAGTTCGAGCAGGTCAGAAGTTTTCAAAATTAGGAGAATTGACCACATACGCAGCCTAACAAATAGATATTTTTATTGTCTCGAGGTGGAAAGTTGAGGGTGATATTGTTGGGTATTGCTACTGTTTCTTTTAAATAAAGTTCAGCAAACTCTAATGAAAAAAAACAATTGATTAATGTGAAGATGACCCACATTTTTCTCACAAAAAAAACTATTTGCAGCATCCTTTAGCATCTTCTTTTTCCACCAACGGATTCATACCACTTGTTGATTTATATTCCTCCATTTACCTCTGAATATCCGTTTCATCAAAGAATTGACTCATTGTTGATGTATTGCATCAGATCGTGGATAAATGTAGAAAAGTTCTAGTGCAGCAAACACTTTACACAAAATAGGAATCAATCTTAACTATTTTCAGTTTCTAAGACAAAACTTCGGAAGTACCCGAAACATGATATTAAATACGTTTCGATTCCGATTGTAGGCAAGACATCTTTTCTGTACAAGATTTGTTTTTTCGTCTTCAACGATATTTTCTATATATATCTTAGGCTCTCACTTTAAACAGGATGTTTGAATGAACCTAATCTTTACATGGTGGGTCAAGGGAATCTTTATTAACAATGTCTTTTCTAATCCAAGTATTGCAAGCAAAACTCCAATGATCCTGTATTTATCAAATACTTCACCAAGACATCATAAATTCGGAACTTCAACCTATTATTATTTTCTCAAGAATCTGATTCCCAAAAATTTTTGTTTCTTCTCATGGTACTAAGGCAAAGTTATTAAAAGCAAAACAAAATTATGCTATGGGTAACGGAACAAATCAACACAAAAGTGATTATATTGTCTGAATATCGAAGTTATATTCTGTTCATTCGAACTTCTTTTTCTATGTCAGCTCTATTATTAGGGTCTGGAAGCCTAAGACTTGTTTATCGACTCTTTTTTTATGAGAAATGAATCCAAGTTTCAGGTTCAATCAAATCGACTGTTTCCTTCATACATTGTTTCTCTGTTATATTTGAATTTTGTCTCTTGTACATTTTCTGTTGAATCAATAATAATAAGTTATGAATGAAAAATTATTCATTTATAATATTTATGTTGTAATATGTATGTTTCAAATGTGTATCTGGAACTGTACAGAATGCAAATTGAATTTACATTTTTTGGTATTATAATTATTTGGTATACTATTATTTTATTTCCTGGTAATTACTGCATTCTGATTGTTCGTATATGGACTCAACCAAATATTATATGTTATTCTAACTTTACAATAATTTCTTATCATTCAAGTGAATAATGCATATTATGTGGCTCTGAAAAATTTGAGTCAGTCTTGTCACCACTAATTATCCGACATTCAAAGAAACCGTTTTTGACATGACAATGCAGAGTAATTAGGTGCATTATATTCGTTTTTGCATTTTGTAGTTCGTAATTATACTTGGTATGCGCCTCATGAAGAATTGAAATGCGAGAGACTAAGAGGCATAATAAAAAATTTCGCATATGACTTTCTCTAATAATATCGAACATCAACACGAGAAATGAATTATTATCATTTTCTTCTCTTGAATCCTAAAAGAAAAATTTCCATCTACCTCTACTGTCAAGAAATTATTCTTTTCATGAAAGTTTGTTTTACAAGTCGACTTTTAAAATACTTGACTCTGTTATTTTCAATATTACTGCTTCAAAATTCAGAAGTAATCATTCATGGAACATTGTAATTTGAATCAGCAATTAGTACCATTATTAATGTGCTGTATGGGATAGGCTGATGGGAATCATTATATCTCTCCGTTCGTCTAGTCATTTGTATAAGTTTGTTACGACATAAATTTTCGTATAATTAATGGCATTGTTTTGTTCATTAAAAATAAATTGATGCGCTGTGTGAATATATTGTTTCTTCCTTTGCTTGTCTAGCTTTTGCAATGATTTTAATCTGTCTGCAAAGTTCAAGTTCAGAACATTAAAAAATTCCAAGCTTGAATCAAGAAGCCACACAAATTTTTTGTCATAATTTTCTCGAGTAGGAACTTATCCTTTAAAGCAGCATAACAGGAGAAAATATAACATTTATTATTTTTTACGGGTTTGTGGGCCTCCGGTCTCTTCGTAATAGGTGACATCAGTGACCAGGCTCTCTCCACTTGCCAAACCACCATACTCTCCAACCAGTTCTCGCCTCAGAATTTATCCTGGGCAACTACAACTTATCCCCGAAACTCACCTCAAGAATTTCTCTTAAAGCCTTTCTACTCTTTTGTGCTCCTTCCACCCCGAAACTCCTACTCTATACCACACGACTGCCCGCACTAACACATCAAACACCCATGTTTTCATCTTCCAATCATCCTTAAACCTTCTCTTGCATATGCCTTCACCTTGTCCCATTATTTCATATACACATCCTATCCTTTTTCTTACTTGCAGCTCGTTGCCTCTCTCTGTTTCAAGCACTAGCACAATCGTTTCTCCGTTAAACTTCCACTTTTACTCTATTTTCTGTCTTATATCCTTGAAGCACATTATCTTTATCTGACTAACGTTTGCTCTAAAATCTTTTCCCCTTACGTACCATTCAAACCTTCTCAACACCAATTTCAATCTTCTTCTGTTCTCTGCGAATAGTACAACATCATCCGCATACGCCAAAGAGTAGAGCTTACTTCTCCCTAAGGTCGGATCGCCTTTTCCGTTGTTGTTTAGGTTCTCCTCTTAGTAGGCTAGCATTATACTGGACAGTAGTGTACACAATGGGCAACCTTGCCTGAGTCCCCCCCTCATAAAAAATTCCTCTCCTTTCTCTTTTCCTGTCCTCACTCTGAATCTGGTCTCCACAAATGTTTCCTTAATCCTTTTAATATGAGCCCCTTATCTATTCCTCTTTCCTTCCTTGCTTGCTACAATACCCTCCTGTTCACTGACATGAGTTGAACGCTGCTTTGAAGTCAGCAAACAAGGCCACAAATTTCCTCTCTTCTATCTCAAATTCCTATTTACTAGACAGTTGAGGACGTACATCTTATCAGGTGTTCCCATTCTTTTTCTAAATCCCGTGTGGCTGGGCGAGACAATTCCTTTCTCTCCTACCTGAATCTCTAACCTGTTTCTGAGTATAGATCTAACACCCCACCATCTTCAGAGTAATACCTCTATGATCCTCTACCTTTCAATCCTCTGCTTTTACAGTAAGCGGATTCACTGATCCCGTATTCCATTCTTCAGTCCATCCTTTTCCTCTCCATACTTTGTTACAGATGTCATCGTCTCCTTTCGCTTTATTTCTTCGCAGATCTTCTTTTGCTGCGTTTACTTACTTTCTGCTTAGACGATTTCTATCTTCCGTTCCGTTCTATATTACTTTCTTCCTTTTTTCTCCAACCTTTCTTTCTCCTCCTCCATTTTTGATGATCTCCTCTCTTCTCCATTCTCTTACAGTCTGTTTTATTCTTTCATGTCATTTTCTACATGCCTTATCCACCAACTTTTTCTTTCTATGGCCCCCTTCCCTCTTCGTCTTACCGCTTCTCTTATATTGTCAATCACTCCCTTCATTTTTCCTATTATCTTATCTCCCCCTTCCTCCTCTTTACCTTTCAGATTCCCTTTCTTCATTGTTTGTGGGCATTTTTTAAACATTTCGCTCGTTCAGCGCCCAAGAACATGAAAAAGTAAGAAAATTGAAAAAATTTGCAAGTCCCTCCTCTCTACTGGTTTAAGGATCTTTACACAACCACAACATTGAAATATGAGCATATACATATTTTTTTACTTACAAACCTTATTTTTTAGCTCAGCAACGATTTCTTCCAATATCATTATGCAGTCATTTCTTATTATATACGCTTTTAACCTTAGCGACCTTTTTTCGGGCTGTCCTTCCCTCCTACCTCTATCAGTCTCAAGATTTCAGTTTGATTGCGCAACTCTGTTTCAATTTTCTTGTTCTTCAGGCGTCGTTTTCTGACTCTCCCTTATTCTCTTCCACCAAATATCTTTCTCCTCGAGCTTCCTCGTCCATCCCGCAGTCGAAAGTGATTTTATTCTCTTCTCAACTCTACACTTTTTTCTCCTCCTCCGTCACTTGCACACTTCTCCAACACATGCAACCATGACTCTTTTTCGTACTCTACACAGGTTTTCATCTTTATTCATGAAGACTCTACATGCTAAACACTTTTCTTCTATTCTTTATACGACCACTATACTTCATTTCCCTTCTATCTTTCCTTTTCTTCTTCATCCATTCCTCTATTCTCTGTTCGTTCTTACCACTCCTTTCATACGCTACCAAACTGGACTTTTGCATCACTCAGCATATAATAACTTGGACAGCTCCAGCTCACATTCATTACCCATCTAAAGCATCTCTCTTACAGACTCTCTGCTCCTTTCTGCGCTTCCCATTCATTTCTTCTCAATCTTTATTTCAACATTGACCACACATGCACATCCGATATCCACACCTTCATCATCAAGCCATCTTAACATTTTTCCTCCTCCATATCCTCAACTGACCCCCTCCACCTTATTCGCACTTCACAGTCTCTCCCTTCTGGATGAACCTTTAATAACTCCTTTCTCTTTTATGAACTAACATAACAACCTCCTATTCATGGAGTGAAAAATTGATCCTTAAACCACAAACAACGCAACTAGTTTCCCTTTTTCGTGACCAAAGTCTTATTGACTAAAAAATTGAGCACACAGATGTTGTCTGCCATCCTGACCCCTTACCTAAACCCTGTTTGGTAGCGTATTATAATTCTCTTTCCCTCCACCTGTCTTTGTTTCCCTGATCAATGGTACTAGCAGCCCTGTCTTTCATTTCATTGGCCACCCATCACCTCCTCAAACCTTATTGCAAATGTTGCCTTAAGTTTCACCTTCAAAATTGCTTCATTTACCTCTTCTTCACGAATACCTCCTCCATTATACTTGTACCGCAGATCATCCTTCTCCGTCCTCTCTTCACCCTGTGTTCTGCGCCTCCTAACAATCTCATAGAATACTACGCCTGACCTTGCATCCTAATTTCTTCATTCATACCTCTCCTACCTCCTCTCTCCTTAGTTAACACTTCTGATCCCTCTCCTCCTTCAGCGCTTGCTCAACCTCTTCCATACACCTTCCCTCCTCGCTTTGTCTCCTGTCACCTAACATTATTTTGTGAACCATTTTCCTTCTGTTCAGTTCTTTTTTTACTATCTCCCTCATATTCATTTTTAATATTCTCCTCCATTCCTTCTTATCTTTCCCTCCAACCATTGCCTTACCAATCTTGCAAGCTTTCCAAGTATTGTGTCTGCTCTTTATACCTCTGAACTCTTCACCTCCTTAATTTCTATTCCTGTTCTCCATTCTCCCATATTTGACTCCACAGCTGCTTATTTTCCTTTCATTCTCTTCTTCTGCTTCTTTCTCTCCGTGCTGAATTTTGAGCTTCCACCTCCTAAGGTCGCAATCACAGAGAGTACTCAGAGCTTATCCTATGGCCTCCTTCAATTCTAACCATTAGCTTTATAATTCTTTCCCCTGCCAGGATGAAGTCTATCATGGTGTCTCCTTCGTCTGAGAACGTCATTCATTCCTTTTCATCCCTTCAAGTATCGTCATTACTAAACAGCCAGTTTGCCTCTCCTGGAAGTGGAGCCATCCAGTCTAAAAAATGGTGCAAATGGGGTAATTTTTTAAACGGTAGTTTTTTCATTCTTAGGTGCTCCATTTGGTGAAGCACGTTGAGGAGTCTGGTTCTGTGACAACTGTTTGGTCCCAGGTAAAAGGAAGTTTTTGGAAAAAGGTTGGAAATCTCACATATTAGGGGATTGCAACTTTTCTGTGCATCTTAGAGTTGAAATTATTCCTACCAAAAATGAAATAGGTAAAATCTTCCGTGAAAGTAAAAGAGAAGTTCCCCCTTTCCCCCCTCCCAACAGTCTAAGAGTCACAGCCTCTAAAAAAACTGCGATTTTTCTCAATCCTTCGTCAAAAAACATACTTCTTTTTTTCCTATGTAACTTGAATCCTGATAACCAGATCGCAAGATAGTCGGTAGAATAATTGAAATGTACGTACATACCTATTATAAAAAAACAACATTTTACTGACTATAATAGATCGCGAGTTACCACCTGCAGAGGTGACATATTTTGACCTGATTTTTTAGATAAATGTCCAGCATTCAGTTTTTCGAAAATAACTCGTTCCCGGGTAGTCACAAAAGAAATCACCCAGAAAATAAATACAAGCGGACTCAACTCTGCGTAGGCTAAAAAAAATGTTTCTACTCCTAATAGGTCATAAGTAATGACACTCTATGGAGCCCGTCTTCTATTGACTTCCACGCAAAAATCCAAAAAACTTGATTTTTAGAGAACACTTATTTCATGAATGTCACACAAGAATTTTTTATAGTTTTTAAGTTGTTATTAAATGCTTCTTAGGTATTAGATGCTCAAACCCCTTAAAGGTCACGAGTCACCTAGCCAAGTGCACCCTTAATCCATTTGGTTACTTATTATCACTGCAAAACCCAACTACGACCATTTTCTCAACATATAAGTTTTCAAATCAAGTATCAGTGATCAATTATTTATTTGAATATTGATTCCCGCATCGCACTCTGGAAAAGCTTCGGCGGGCCACAGAGAGTCGTGAGCCCGATAACCCTAGAATTCTTAAAGGAAGGCGCAATTTGAGACCGATTTCGAGAAAAATGCATTTGAAGAATTGCGAGCTGATGGTCGTTGAGCTAGCGTAACTGTATTTTCAAGCACCTCGTAGCTCACCTGGTAAGGCGTTTAACTGATAGTCACAAGGTTGCACGCTCGATTCTCGCTGCCTGCATTTTTTTCTCAAATTCAAAACTGTTCATTCATTCATTCCTTGATGGTTTTCAGTAAAATTATCATTTTTAATGATTGTTTATTAATTTTTTGAATCAGAACTCTGTTTTGACAATCTATTATCTCTCGTTTGGAAAGGTTTGTATTTCCTTTTAAATTACTTAATTATTTGAAACTAAGAGATGGTAAAGGGAAACGCAAACCCTGGAAACTTAATCATGCGAACTTAGTATTTACGCAAATAATAGAAATCAGCCGAAAAAGTAGTTTTATAAGTAAAAGGGAAGAGATTTGATGCTATTCAAACTTTGTTCAATTGAGATTTTAAAAAATGATGCTAGTTGATGATGGAAAATTTGGAGGAGATATCCTGAAAACAATAATCAAGGGAGAGAAGAGCTCGAAAAACACAAAATTTGTCTCACTATGTTCTCAGAATGTAAAGTTGTCAAAAAATCCAAATTTGGACTAGCCTTTAGAGATTGCCTTCGATGTTTCGAACTTCGATTGCTGGATCGCTGGTTCGTGTAATTTTTCGTTCGGGAGAGGATACAAAATTCAATATCTGATAAGC
>WSXT02025571.1:0-27500 GCA_011762715.2 Neuroterus valhalla | reverse complement strand
TATTCTTCCGAGCTTCCAGCGGGGTGTAAACCACCACCCAGCTACTGCCATCAGTCCATATAATATGAAATGCTTTCAAACATCAAATTATCTGAAAGGCCAAAAATTGCATATGACTTCAAGTTATTGATTCAAATTTGATGGCATTTCATCTTCCACAAATCAGCAAATGGTCCGAAGGTTAAAAGGTAAATATCTAATCGTATCTGCTCGTCCTAATATTTGTTAATTGCTTCTTTCATACGCAATTCACAAGAAAAAAATGAAATTAAATGATATAGAGATACAAGAAAAAGACAAGAAATATAGACAAGAAAAAGATAAAAATGAAAACAAATGATATAGAGATGAAATAAAGAGCGTGAGAGAGTGTGAAAAACTTGACAGACTGTTGAAAGACGGCTGAGAGAAGGGTGATTTCTAATTTCAACACAAACTTGTTCCAATTCCCAGTTTCAAAGCACTTTCAATTTTATCCAATAGACAATACCTTGACACATGGTTGTTTTAATTTTTTCTTGAACTACAATTTTCTTATTTTCCAGAACTCGATAGCGCAATCCTGTTGGATGGTGATCAGGGATGTGGAATAAAGTTAGCTCCAAAGACAATTCCATTTCTTGCAGAAGATCCAAAACCGGATATACTATCCACGCATGATTTGCCGGATGAAATGCCAAAGACTCAGCAAGGTAATCAACTCATAAATCGTATCTCTCACCGTTTGGTTAGACTTATGTATCAATTAGACTTGTCAGTGCTTTACTTGCATAGAAAGTTCAAGTTCAAGCATAAGTATTCTTCTTTGTCATTAGGGTACAAAGATTTTCAAATGGATGAAATTAATCATATTGTTTTTTGTCATGAAAAGAAGTATATTCACATAAAAATTGAAAGTTCAGACAAACGTTATATAGGAGATAATATTAGTTACGATAGATTATTTATTTGAGAAAATCGAATTTTGTTCATTTATAATCACTTTAATAGTTTTGTGAGGCATGTTATCTCCACAGTAGATAGTTCATCGAATAATATAGAATATCTGATTTTCTATAGTAATAGGCCTAGGTTTGACAGAAAGAATGAGATTGAAACAGGGGCATTCAAAAAACGGTTATCCTTTCAACCGTCAACTAATGATAGGACGAAAAAAGGAGACTCCTCTTGCTTTTCAAAAGACACTACAAGAGGAGAATTTGTGAAGCGTTTACAATTTTCGTATGCTTTACAAACAGTAATAATAGAAAGAGAATTTTCTAAGAAATTTGGAGAAGAAATGAGAGAAGATTTTTTTGATGAATTAGTGTTTGCAGTTAATCAGCCTGAGAGACAAAAGCTGAACAGCATCATTAGAAAAGAAATTAACAAGACGTATTTCAATACGATTGTAGAACATTACGAGAGGAAGTACTACATGATCTGACAGCTGTGAAAAGCGTCCAAAACTTGGCGAATCTGTCAATCATATCCCTAGAATAATCTATAAATTCAATTTGTTGATATTTTTTTGCATGACATGTTTCTGCATGAAGAAATGCTTTGCATGAATTTCGAGGGAATGAACGGCAGTGTATCTAATGATATAACTATTAATTATAGAGGCAGAGTTACTTGCGTAAAGCCTCATATAGCAGATACCAAAATGGGTTCCAGTTATTTATTCCCTGCTAAAGAGAACAATATGTTTTATTTCAACAAGTGTTTCACTTTTTTTATTGAAGATTTAAGGAAGGACATAAGATTTTATATCATATATTCTGATGCGGAATTAAACCTTGCGTGAGAAAATTGATTAAAACCAGGGCGCTCTCAGAATTTTCATCCTCTAAAATTTTGGAGCATCGATATTCAAAAGGAAAAGTATAACATTTTTTGAAATTGTTTACGTATATTTAGGAATGGTATATGTCGATTTGCACAGGGAGGAACGAAAGAAAAACTTTTGGGTCTATTAAAGCTTCCACCTTCTTTGCAAAAAGAGAAATAAGAAGGAAGACTGTTTGAAGAAAATGAAAAAGAAGTAAAAGAACAGTTAATAAATAAACTTATATTTGCAGTTAGTCAGCCCAACACGTTAGGAATGAATAGCTGTATTAGAGAGCAAATGAAAAACGGTAATGAGTCTTTTACTGTTCCATACAATTACGAAGAATTACGTTAAATCGCTTTACATTGCAACGTAGAGCTTTACGTTGCAACAGTGGTAGAAAATCCCAAATAATACGCCAAAACCCCTGAACGTGTATGAATGTTGTTTAAATTTACGTACCAGAAAGTTTGCGGGGTCGATGAATTCGAAAATCATGTCCATTTTCTAAAATCCGGAATGGCGGCCGACTTCCATAAAAAAAATCGTGTTTCAAGTTGAAATCAACTGATACATACATTTTTGAGGTCGCTGAAATCGATGATATTTATTTTTCAAGATTCCATATGGTGGCCGACTTTCATTGAAAAATCGGGTTTCGTGTTGAAACCAACCGATACATGTATTTTTCGGGTCGCTGAATTCGAAAATGATATTCTCCAAAATTCGAAATGGCGGCCGCCTTTTATAAAAACCGTGTTCCGCGTTCAAATCAACTGATACATACAGATTTGGTGTCGCTGGATTCGATAATGATATTCATTTTCCAAGATTCAAAATGGTGGCCGACTTTCATTAAAAAATCGGGTTTCGAGTTAAAATCAACTGATACATTCATTTTTCGGTTCGCTGAATCTGAAAATTATATTTATTTTCCAAAATTTAAAATAAGTCATGTTTTGAGGTCAACTCGATAAATAAGGCAATAACACGTGAGGAAACGAGATCAAGTGTTTAAAAACGAAAATAACATTCTTAAAAGCAACTTTATACATGTAAAGAATCAGTTCCATGATGCATATTTTGAAAAACCTCTCAAATTCCAATGGAAATAAACAAGAAGATGACATTAATGTATGCCTTTATATGTTTATCGTTTATAAAGTGTTATATTTGAAGGAAAAAGTGCTTGTAAATTTCGTCAATTCCTGGGAAAGGCGATAAACGCTTGCATCGTACGTTCGTAGACGCCTCTTCTCCGATGTATTGACAAAATCGGCAATGGAACATTGTGCTTCAGGTCCAGTATCTGCAAAAAATAGGCAATAAAATATACGCCTATATATTTTTCCAATTTATGTTCGGAGGCTAGTAGCTTGTAGATTAGAATATAGATATATGGAACATCTTCTGAGCAATCGTAAGCCTTTTTTAGAACGAGTTTTTTCTTCTCAGTATTTTTTTTGTTTGTGAAGTAATTATAAAAAATAAAGAAACAAGTCTCTGACCAGCTATTTCACAATAAGTTGTGTATGTATGGGACAATATCTCTCAAGTTCCTCCCCCTCCTCTCCTTTGGGATATCGATAAAAAATTGAACTTGAGCCTGATTAGATGGTATTTTATGAGGGTAGAATTATTTGGTCAAACATGTGACTAGCTTGACCCCCACCTGAAAGAATTACTTCCTCCGCTGGGGGGTTATCGCCCATAGAGACCCGTCTGGGAACCTCGAGCCGTCTCTCTGGTCTACGGTCGGAGGATAAGTCTCGGCGATCGCCAGTCGACCTCCGTCTTTCTTTTTCTTATGTTTCTATCTTTATTTTGTTTTATTGCATTCCTTGAAAGGAATTAATTACAAAGAATGACTCGAGAGGGAGATAGGCATTACAAGTAAGGAAGCAGGATTTGAGATATATACATGTTTTTATTTTATCCTTAAACATTGGGAAAAAGTTACAATAAAGAAGTTAAAAATATAATATGGAGACCCGCTTGGTCCTTGAGTCTGAATACCGTTTTCGTTTATACATTTATTCACCTTAAACGTAGACATATACATTTAATTGGCGACGTTATCGCGATGATTGGGTTCATTGGTAACTTTGTTCGCTTTATACATCCTAGCCTAATTATAGAAGTTTGCTAGCAATTCGTCGATTGTCGCGATCGTTTCCGTGTCGGATTGACAGGGGTCCGCCGGGACTCAATCATGAGCCGTCCGGAGCTCTCCACTATCTGAATACTTACTTTGAGGTATCTTGGTGGGAGAAGGGTGATTATCCCGAATCGCGAGTTCCGTCAGGTGACCGGAGAGATCACCGCGCTCGGCCTCTTGTAAGAAGTTGAAAACCGGATTGTCGATGATCATGCACGTTGCGAGATTCGGAGATCCACGTAAGCGCTGATTACGGGCTCTTTCCCGAAACGTCGTGTCTACTGTGTTTCCCTCATTCTCGTTTTCCTACTCCCAGATATTGGCTGCGTCAGCGCACGCGGTTTCGCACCTCTACTTGGAGTGGGGCTCGCTTTACGCGTTCAGTGCTGCCTGACCTGAGGCCCGCGCGCGAAGCCTGTCAACGATTTGCCCTGTGAGTAGAACAGTAGGTTACAAACATTTGAAAATAGAAAGTATTCCATTCATTTTTATACCATACTCATTTTTTTCAACAACAAAGAAATGCTTAAGAGTTCCTTCCAGATTTTCTCACATTTTTTAATGTGACTATTTTTCTCAATTTTATTAACCTAGCGATTACAGCGCGAAAAAGTAGTGTCTCTTCTTAAGTTTTAAAAACATGGCATTGCTTCATGAAAATATCCTCCAGATAAATGAATTTTATGTTTATAACTTTATTTTCATTCATGTTCTGAGTATTAATTTTTGTGGAAAAATATCTATACATGCTTCAAGTTTCAGTTGTTATTATAAAGTTTATTCACTCAAATGTGTGCACATTTCAGAGTTGTTTGTATTTCAATTGTCAAGATCATTCCTTCCTGAGTTCGAGGATTTCGAAGTTTCGAGGTTTTCTTAAAAATATTTTCCAGATAAGCTTGATGATTGATTTTTAAATAATTTAAATTTAAACAATCATTCAAAATTTCCGCCTCATTAAATGGATTTTCACGATTAAAAGAGATTTTAAACAATTTCTTAAAAACTTAGGGAAGAAATTAAATTTCATTCCAAGTGGTATCTACAGATTTCAACAATTTAAAGGGCTGTGAAGGAATTTGCCAATTTTTGAAGGATGAAGAAGACTCCCCATTATTTGAAAAGGTTCCAATGAATTTCAGGAGATTTTTTTCAATAACTGTGTAGAATCTTCAATTTTTTGACACTCTAACCTAACTTATTCCTTATTTGAGATCGGGAACATTGAAGAGTGTGGCTTACAGTTTCAATTAGAAAAATTAGGATGATATAACTAGCTTTGAATAACAATGTTTATTTCAACTTACAAACATTACGTTACATTCATTATGAAGGCATTTGCAGGAGAAGAAATATTTCTTCGGAGAATTTGAACACTTGATGTTTTTCGGGCTTTTTTATGTTGCCATGGATGGACGTTTGTATTATTTATATATTGCACTGCATAATTTAGAAAAAACAGTGATAAATCTTCTTACTTTGTGACGTTTATATTATGTAGAAGAAAAGTCGGTTCACACGCTTGACGCGTGGACCTCCAAATATTCGTCTAAAGGATGCCGGCCATGACCTTCTCATAGTCTGGCGGGAAGCGGAAAACAGCTGTTCCAGTTTTATTTTTTCACCAAATCACAGTAAACGAGTCACTCGCGTTAGCTCCTTCTTCCGCCTCAACACACGGCAACCGTTTGAAAATGATCTATGACATAAGAAAAATCTACCGAATTTTCTAATATTTTATTATGTACGAAGAATCAGAAAACCATTTTATTCTTATAAATCTTCAGAATATAAATGTGAGGAAGTAAGGCGACATATTGAACCACTAACCTTACGGAGGATTATTTGGTTATGTAAGAGACACGAAACTGGAGACTTTGCCAGCGGTTTTACCAGCTCTTGCGCAAATATTGGGCGCGTATGCTGCGTTCATATATATATGCTTGGATTAATATACGCGTATTTTAATATTGCAGTGTATTAGTAAACTAATTCAATGTTCGATACAATTTTATTAAAATCAATATACCTTCGTAAATGAAAAGTATACTAATTTTACAAAAATTTTCAACAGTGTTCCCATAATTGGAATTTCCCGTACCTGGTTTTAAACGATCAACTAGCAGATTCAATTCCAATTTGAACGCTTCTCGAATTTCAGATTCATGCATTTTTAAAACTTCCTTTACGTCCTGACACCGAGAATGCCATTTCTGGATTCCTTTTTTGTAGCCTATGTGCAAAAGGCACTCAAAAAATCGAATCCTGCAATGCGATGTTGACAAGCCGTATTGCAGTTTGGAGTCGTCAACATCGATTGCTTTCATCGCGTCAATATCGTTAAATTGTTTCGCAGCTGCATTGCACGAATAGGAACGCATTACAGATGTTGCCTTCGTTACATTATTGCAAACTTTACCGTCAGTCATCGTGAATGCTGAAATAAATTTAACTTCCACAGTTTTTCCTTTGATAAATGTACTGAATTTCTCAAGGGATTCAATTTTCTCACGAATAGCGCGCTCTTTTTTGGAGGGTTGATTCTTTATCCTTGCTTATAACTTGTAATCGTATCGGTCGCAAAAACGGGGGGAAGATGGTCTAGGATTTTCTTAAGTGACGATATCTCTTTTTGAATCATCAAATCCAAGAAGTTGTAAAGGAAGAAGGGATGTTAATAAGACACTCGCGTCTGAACCACCTTCGTTCTCGAATTTTCGTTTATATTCCTTGTGACCAAAGCCGCCGTCAGATCCCCATTCAGCAATTAAATTCAACTCCTCGGGAGTATCAGAAAGCAATTGTTGTAAAACATCTGTCTGCAAGAGCAAAATTCTAGCACAAGTGTGATTCAAAAGTGACTGCAATTTAACTTCCGCGCGCTTTCAGTTATACTTATATCTTCTGGGTAGCAACGTTTTTTTGCCTCTAAGACTTTTCCATATGGAGATGAAGGTGGGAGCTTACGGGCTTTGCAAGTGTCGCGAGACTTCATACTGCTGCTTCGTTGATTTGCTTTCGATCATGGTGGCCAACCCTTCCTCGGGAAAGAATTGATCCACCGTTTCTGTGGAATGTTTCATTGCTGCCTTATATTCAGCAACGCGTTTCGGGGACTCTTTCACATCTTGACCTATTGGGATACTGTAATAGCTCCATCACAACGAAGACTAACTTTTGCGGCAAACGATATTTCCTCGGTAGAGTACTCATCTCGCATTCAACTAACTTTGCGTATTTTTGATCTGGCAAAGGCTTCGGAGAAAGGCCATGCAGGTTTAATTAACAAAAAGCATTGCTGAAAGTGATGAATTGCGAGGGGTTCTTGAAAATGCGTATTTTACCACAACTTTTATTGAAACATCCAACCAATCCTTGAATTTCACGTCAAAGCCTTTTCTTCTTCGGAAAACTTGTTGCCACTTCATTTCGATCCATGGGAAAATTTTTTCAGCGCTCCTTTTGATTCACATGTGATTTCGCATTAATCTGGGGATTCAGCAGTTAATTTTTCAATCGAAATTCTGCTTTTTTCTCTCAAATCAGCATTTGAATGATCAAGCCTAAATAATAAATAATGAACTTCAATAAAGGATCCCTATATTGATTAATGCATTGTCAGAGAAATATATTTCGAGAAAGTCGAAATGATCACCCTATACATTAAAGTAAAAAAGGATTCATTCTAAACATTTATGCCAGGGATTCGTATTCTCAGAACTTTCACAGCGCGCATGAAAGGATCCCCTAATTGTCCGTACCGCACCGTCGTATGCCGATCCCCCACCGCGCCGCGCCGGCCGAGCTCGGGAAACGGCACGCGTGCATTTTATTCTAGACCCTTATCTGATTACAAAACACTGAGGCTCTTAGCTCAAGTCAGCTCAACTCATAAAATAATTCTCCATTGAACATTGAAATTTTTATCACACGTAAAAAAAAACGCTCCCATTTGGACTTTTCTGACAGACACAAATATTAATTTTTATGAAAGGAATGTAATCTATAATTTCAGCCATTTAGTTTTTAAAAAAGGTTACGGAACTCCAGGGAAAGGATGTTAGGTTTGGAGTACTTGGATTCGATTTTTATTCTCTTAATCACAGGCAATGCTTCCGCGTCAAGAGCGCATAAGCGAGTGCACCCGAGCCAGGAGGCCAGTCGGCTTATATAGAGTCGTGATGAGTCATTCGATGATGTTGTTGATGGTCCATGTCACAGTTCCACCCTTCGGAGTTTAAATAACGTCCTCGTTATCCTTACACAGAGGTGTGGAGGATGTTTGAGATGTGTGGTAGACTACATGGGCTGCAGTGGGTGCGGTTGGTGCGTGGATGATGGTGGTTGGACCCCTATTACGGTATATGACTTTTCCGCATGAAGTTGAAAAGAGGAGAATGCGGCATAGGCGTCCTAGACCACATTTCCATAATAGTCCAATCACAAATAGGGCTAGGCTGGTATAACCTAATCGCTCCAACCAGGTCGTGCCTGCGTCCACCAAGAGTGATTCCTTCGTGTGGAGGGGAAGGCTTCATAGGTCTGCTGAGCTGTCTCTAGATTATGTGCTAAAAGTTTTAGCTGTTGAAGGCTAATATGGTTGCTGGAAAATATAGGTAAGGGTATTGCATTAGTTAGGATTTGCAATTCTATATCTGAGAAGTTGAGAGGGATTTTCTCTTCTGTCGCAGGCTTTTCCCGAGAGTAATGTGTTACTGTTAAGGAAGCTTCATCCGGTGTTGCCGCCATGCAGTGATCCTCCAATGTAATTTTAAGTGATTTAGGGGCAGAAGATACCACTGGTAACCGTTGGCGGAGCTGTAAATAAAGTTGTTGTTCAGTGTGAAATATTTCCGGTCACATGGTTTTCCCTCGTGGTTCAGGATCCATTCAAGGCACGTTCCGTCAAGCTGTAGTCTGCGAAGGGGTTCTGATGATTGACAATATTTCATGTCTCCTGCTGTTTGACATTTTCCTTCGTTTATTAGTGTGTAAGATGTTTTGTCCTGTGATATGGCGATCGGTCCATTATGTATTCCGTCGTAGATGTAGTAGTTGAATGCACTGTAAAAGGGTAGTAAAGTATATTTAACTACCGTGTATTCGCTTGGGTCTGGGATCGGTGTGTGAACTTTGTATACTAGTTTGTGGCCAACTAGTGCTACGTTGATGGTGCTTATGCGCATGTACAAGAAGTAGTTGTTTTCCGTAAGCGCATATGGGACGTCTCGTGCTATGTTGGTTTTTATCAATTGTAGTGACTTCATGAATTTGGCGGGTGTAATCACCTCAGGTGCGAGTATCCCATTTTTTGCTTCTGCTATGGATGTTTCTATGTTACTCAATGCTTCCGTAGTGTCGTCCAAGAGTGGTTCTATTGAGGATAATGAATTTAGCATTTGGTTGTTAAATTCCAGGGCGTTTATTGCATGCGTTACTTTGATTGCGGAGTCCTCTAGCTTCTTCAGGTCTGTTTGTTGTTGGCTTTTTATTTCTTTGATCTTGAATATGGTGGCCTGCATTAGGCTTGCCTGATTTTTTATCAGCTGCGCTATTCCGCTCGATTGGTTGTGAACTTCGTCGATGTCTTTACTAATCTTCTCGGCGTCTTCTGCGCTCATAGTGCCAAATAGGTATTTGGTGGCTGTTCCGATAAAGTTAAACAGACCCCGTTTCTGTCTGCTACAAGAAATCCTTTCGATGTTCTGATATCGTGTCGTCAGTTTCCCTATCCGGTCCATCATGGCAAAAATACTTCTTCGCATGCTGCAGCCGAGATTCGTGTCGCAGATGTGTCGTATTTCTTTTGTATAAATCATAAGCTGTTGTATTTTCTCCAATTTCGGTTAAGTTGACAAAGAATATGGTGTCCCATGTCTTATGGAATATCCGGGCGGTGTAGAGTTCTTCCTTGACGATGGAGTCGTCCAGGGTCCTTATGCTGTAGATTCCCGTTGTCGAGTATATCTGTAAGAGATGTTTTGTTTTAATCGGATACCTGGTATTTTTCACTTGGCTGTAATGCCTTAATTGTACCCCCTTCTGAAGGTTGTTATAGTTTTTGTTTCTCTATTTATTTTCCTTATTGCTAGAGGATCTGACCAAGACGCTTTGCTTTTTGTGTATACTTGTATTAACACCAGGTCCCCTAACTGGTATTCTTCTTCTCTGCCCGTTTATAGTTTTTTCTTTTGGTTCAACTCCTTTGCTTGAGTTATTTTTTCTTTAGCGTCTTGTAGTTGTGCTATTTTCTTTTCTCTTTTTCTGTCGTTAATTTCCTCCTGCGTTTCTGGGGAGTGTTCTGAGACTGCGTATAGAAGCTCCTCTGGAGTGCATGTGGTTGTGGTGTGTGGACTTTAGTTGTAGATTTTTACAGCTTTGAGGAGTCTGGCTACTGGATCTTCGTTGTCTATTGCGTCCGCTAAACCTTTGAGAGTTTTGATAGCCCTTCCTGCGATGCTGTTGCTTTCTGGATGATACGCTGATATCCTTATTTGCTGGATGCCCATTTGACCAAATAATTCTCCAATCCTCTTGCTCTTGAATGTTTGCTCGTTGTCTGTTATGATTTTCTTAGGCGTGGGGTTTGTGTGGAGAAATTGAATCATCGCGTTGTATACTTCTTCCGTTTTTTAATGTGTTATCCACAGGTATCTAGTGAGGCTGTCTTCCATGAGCAGGAAGTTTTTACTGTCATAGGTTAGTTTGTCGGGATTCAAGATTTCAAAGGGGAATTTCGCTGTTTCCATTATCACCGCGTCTGCTCCTATTTTCCTCTCATTGTTCTTGTTAGCACAAACTGGGCAGTTCTCTATATATTTTTGTGTCTGTCTGCTCAACTCTGGCCAGTGGCGGTGCTGCTGAATCTGTCGTACCTTTTTGTCTAGTGCCCAGTATCTGTTCTCATGTATTCTTGCTATTATGTTTTGTTGCATCTGGGGTTTCCTAACGATTTTTGGGTGCATTGTTTTTATTCGGTAGTGTTGCTCTACGTCTAGTAGTCTGAGGGTCCGATCCCAGATTTTCTTCCCTAGCTTTAAGATGTCAACGAAGTTCCGGTAGATCGCCTCGTTGACTTGTAAATCTGGTTTCGTAGTTTTTTGTGCATATGCAGGTGGGACTTTATAGTTGTAGAGCCTATTCTGGAATGTGTCATCACTGATTGTCAGTGTGATTTCTCCTGGGTTGCATAACTGTCTTAGTCTTTCCACGTCGTTCGTGATGTAGTCGTGGTTTTTTGCTTATCCTTTTTCTAGCTTCTTCCTCTGGCATTTCTGACAGGATGATCCGAAAATTTTTTAGTGACAGTGTTGCTGTTTTGTGTCTGACCTCTTCCTCTTTTTTGCCAACTGTTTCTGTTGATTCTAGCGTCTGAAGGAGTTCGTCCAGCAATTCCATTGACATTTCGTCGAGAGGTTGTGGAGTGATATTTTCGAGATTCAGTACTTCCTCTGTTGATGATTCTTGTGGCATCGCTTCGTCTCCAGTTGTCGTTGTACTTTTTAGGAGATCTTGTATAGTTTCGTATTCTGGGTGGTCTGTATTTATTTGTACGTCCTCCTTTTTTGTGACCGGGAATGCTCGGCTGAGCGCGTCGGCGTTTGCGTTGTGTCTTCCCGGTTTGTAGATTACTCTGGGGCTGTAGTCTGTTGGCTTCTGCGTTAGTTTAAATAAGCGTGAAGACATGTTATCATGTCTTGCGTTCAGGAGTCCTTTTATGGGTTGGTGATCTGTATAGACTTAGAACCATTGCCCGTATAGAAGGTGTTTATATTGTCTTATGCCCCAGACAATGGCCAGAAGTTCTTTCTCCGTAGTAGAGTAATTTTTCTCGGTTGAACTGAGACTTCGTCTCGCGAAGTTTACTGGGTGTTCTTCGCCGTTTTCGTCCGATTGGCTTAGAACGTCTCCTAGCCCTTCATTGGATCGTGATGAGTCATTCGATGATGTTGTTGATGGTCCATGTCACGGGAAGATGAAAAAAACAACAAGATTCGTTGTCAGTAATCCTTCAACTCTATCAGACAAGTTTATTTTAATAAAAGTCCCAACTTCTCGAGAACACACTGTTCTCCCCATCAGGGGTATCTATTATAGAACATTTTAAATTCTCTAATATAATATGACAGATAAAAATGTTATTCGTGGATGAGTGTTGTTAAAAACTTACGGTTGTTTTCACAGAAAAGTTGAAGATGTAGTCATAGTGAGTAATTAATAAAACAGGAGTATCGGAGTCGTTATCATGTTATCACGTTTGGAGTATACGCAATCATGTCGTTTAATTTAAAAAGGTCACAGAACTCAAATGAATGTCGTTATATCTTAAAAAAAGTGTAATATTTGGCACTTCCTGCTTTTCTAGTTGTTGCTCTAGACTATGCATCCTTTTCTCAAAGTTTTCCCTACCTTTCTCCCATTTCTCTTCTGAGTTCCGCCATTTCCCGTCTTATTTCCTCTTAAATTTTATCCCCCGTTCCTCCTGTCACTTGACCAGCATATCCATCACCTCTACCATCATTTCACATCCTTCTAACAAATTGAGGTCTTTCAACGCCCCTCCAGCCTCCTCTCTGTTATCCTCAATTTCCCCAATACCACCTTTTTCCCCCGGCGGTGTCCTTTTTATTTTCGGTGTTTTTAGGGTCGCTCCTACTTCTTCTGTTTCTTCACTGCTCCTTTCCCCTCTTTTTCTTTTAATAAAACTTTCTATGGATCTCAAACTCTTTGCTCTTAACCTCTCCCTTTCTAATGTCTTTTTATATTCACCCTTCGCCTTCCTTTCGTTTTTGTCTCCTTTTGGCGTTTCATACACTTCACCTTCGGAGTCCCTTTCTTCCTTACTTTCACTTCCCACGTCATCCATCAATTACATTCAAAAACTCCTCGTCTTTGACCTCACGGTCCCTAGCGTCTCTAGCGCCCAAACTCCGTACTTACGCCTCTCACTGTGACGTCACTCCAAACTAGCAGTTGTATTTCTATCACACGAATCCAACCCAATCTCAAAAAATGTCCACACCCCAACTCTGCCCTTTCTCACACCATTCACACCCTCACCTACTAACCGCCTGAACTCACTTTTTCCACTCACTCACCTAAATTTGACCAATATCCAAGAAAAACTTCTGAACAACGTGCACTGTGGCCCTGTCCGAGACCAGATCTGAAAGAGTCATGCCCCGATTGGGCATCCCAGACAAAGTGAGACTTGGAATGAAACACGCCCAATCCGATCAGGGCTAGACTTGGGTATTTATTAGGAAGGCCTGATCTGGCCCTGACCAGGCCAAAAAAGGCCAATCTTTTAGTTCTGGTCTAGAATTCATTTCGTTTGGTTGTAAATTCTAATATGTGGTGGAAAATCTAATTCTTTCCTGTAAATGCAACTGCATTGTTGGAAAGTCATCTTCTACATCAACAATTATGTTTTTAGTTTAAGGTTTCATTCTTTGTATAATGATCTTAGGGTTTTGGCTCGATTCAATAATTTCAATTCCAGATCTTCTAGGTTTTTTGCCTACTAGCTATTATTTTATTTTGATAATAAATTTCAAGACATGTTTCGTCTGTTGACGCCGGACTTCGTCAGTTTTTCCAAGAAGTATACATTCTTGCTACAATTTCTGAGAGATTCGACGGTTTCGTTGTCTCCGCCTTTCTCTCTCTTTTTTGTTTACATATGATATTTTTCATTTGCCATGCTATGATTTTTAGAAGTTTGAAGTTTAGATAATTCCACCTTCAAGTATCAATAATAACTCGAAAACTATTCATTTTTAAGGAAAATGTGCCATCAAAGTTTTATTTCGTATAAGCGTCACAAAAGAATGTAAATAATGCATTGTTATAGTTTTTGCAATCATTTATAATTGTATTGAAAAGATTGTGTGCAAATTTCTAAGTGGACCGTGAAATAATCTACGAGATATTAATAGTAATAATTTTTATCATAATAATTGATAATAATAATGATATAATTATTCAATTTTATAATAATTGATAATAATAATAATATAATTAATTATTACTATTAATAATTCTTTCATTTTAATAAAAATTCCAATATCTCGTATAATATCACACGGCTCACTGAAATTTCTTATGACAATTTTTCCGATTTCCCATATTTTCGAAAATACCCCACTGCTTTCAGAACTGAAAAATCTTATGTTCAGCAGATTGTGAAAAATCGAAATTTTGGCAGTCAAGTTCGTTTAAACTATGAATATAAGGTCTTTTGTGGTCGCTGATTTTAAAGGTGGGGTCAGGTATGAGGAATTTCCATAATTCAAAATGGCGGATCTCATATTTTTAGTTCGCCATATTGGATCCGTCGGTAAAATTTTACAATTCTGACGTTGTATTTGTTTTTGGATTTCGTTTTCCTTATTTACTTTTTTTTTTAGTTGAAAAAATGCAAAGGAAAAAAATGGAAGAAATGAAACTTTTTCATAAAAATTATTAATCTTCTAATTATATCAAAGATATTTTGGGTACATCAATAGAAATACTATGTTAAAAACATACTTTTGAAGTATATTTATATATAACAACAAAAGAGGCGCGAAATTTAAAATATGCTGCGTCAATCACACGTATTTTGGGGTATATAGACGTACAAATTCAACAATTAAGTGTTATTAACCTTAATGACGATTACTTTCGTATATAATATTAAATATTATTAAGAACTTTTTAAAAAATTGAATCGAAATTGAACTCTTTGGACCCGCAGTATGAATAAAATAAAAGAATGATTAAAAAATCTGCAACTTCTCTTAGGGCACTAAAAATATAATCATCAAATTCGCTTGTGCAAACAACTCCACTCTTGAAAGCCTCAAGCATCTTTGTGTAGGCTCAAATTTAATGCAATTGTTTTCTGGCAGCAAATATCGGACTTGTAGGATAGGATCTGCTGTCTCAAAAGACAAGATGAAATTCATGATCAATTTATATTTCTTGGAAAGGTTGAGAAAACATGGTCTTTTGGATTGAGTTGGATGCAATTTTTTTATTTAATCGAATATGCCGAACCTAAAATTTCTTCAGCTTACAAGGAGACCACTCATTGTAGATTTCATTTTTGGTTCCAAATTTTTGTATTAAAAGCTCATTACCTGAGTATTAATTTACAATAATTGGAAAAACGCGCGTTAATGCACAGAATAAGTGTATGCGTTGTTGATAATGAATGTAATAATTTTTTGAGAAAGAAGCAGCAGCTGAATCAAACTTTGATACTTTTATATTTGATATTTTGCAGAATAACAAATGTATGCATATGCACGGAAAAAATTACTGTTCCAAAAAGTGGAAAAAGTTTGCGAAATTTTAACAAAATAGAATGTCACTTTTGGACAGGCCACAGTTTTTATAAGATTTCGCATACATTTATCGAAAAGTGGATTAGCCTAACGAATTTTTGTAAAAAACTTAACGAATAATATACATTAATTATGAGACAAGTGATTTTCCAATTTTTATTTCACAGTTCGTTACAATGTCTAAAAAAAATATCAATTTCTTAAAAATAGAACGATCAGTTTTTTGAAATATTCAGAACAAAAATTTCCTCATACACAGAAACGAAAAAGTGAACTGCTAGTCAAAGAAAGAGTCTTAAAAAGTTTTATAATTTTTCACAAAGTGCTTCATGCTGGCGATAAATATGAATAAAAATAAAGTGTATTGTATTAAATTGTACTCTTATTACTTTGTCTAGCATTAGATTGAGTGAATCATCTCTCAGTCAGTTCATACAACTTATGAATAATTGACTTGGCACATTCTCATTGCGCGCGGCCTTTGTACTTCCGCGCACCTATGACCTTTCCAAATTGTAGGGCTAAACGCAGCCAACTTTGATTTGATGACTACGAATTCTCTTTTGTTAAAGCTACTTTGGCTTCGAGAAACACATTCTTATCCAAACTTTTCTGTATTATCTTTGACTCTAATTCCTAATGCATTAAATGTATAACATATTAATTTATATTCATGATTCCGGGACTGCGGAATAAAACAAAAAATGCGCGTTCCAGGTGAAAATGATCGGTAGCAAATTTATTCATCTTTCTTGGAATAACAACTTATTTCTATCAATGAGTGATCAGTTGGTCGTGGGGGCTAAGGCATGAGCTTTGGACCCATGCGCTGTCTAGTTGTGGGTTCGATTCGCTCCTCGCACCCTGGAAGAGCTTCGGCGGGCCACGGAGAGTCGTGAGCCCGGTACCTCTAGAGTTCTTCAAGATCTCTAAGTATTAGGTAGCTGTTGCTCTTGGTGGTTCGGAACCCACCTTAAACTGTAGGTTCCCCTCACCCCTGACTTAGTGGTGGGGTGTGCAAAGGAATAGAGAGAAGGTTATAGAAAGACTCTCAGAACCCGTAACAGGGAGAAAGTATAAACAAATATTCCATAACTTATTTCTATCAATTTTTTTCTCACCTAGCGCAAGTTTGAAAACTATGATTTACTTATTACTGGAATTATTTTTCTTGATCAAAAAAACGGATTACCTATCAAAAAACTAATATTGGAACATTTTTAGCTTTTTTTTCTATTTATCAACTTTTGTCTGTCATTTTCATTCTTAGCTTGTGTCGTTAGACCAAAAATTTTATTCTTCGAATCAAATTATTCTTCGAATTTTATTCGTCAAAATTTTTGAAATACTTCGCAATGTGGAAAAGATATGCACTCGTTGAGAAACAGAAGACACGTGCGAAATTCAAAGATTTTAGACAAGTGCTTGATCTATCTCACTGGAAAGTCTTAGCAAGACTGTCAATTTGCTTCATTCAGGGAAGGGAACTGTCATGAGTAAAAAATTATAAGTCATGGACCATGCTTCAAGTCGGTATTTGATTTGTGAACCGTGGAAGGCGCTTCCCCTGAAGAAATCCACGGGGCTGGCCTTTGTCTATTGAATCATAAATTCTTCAAGCTATATAATCGTGCTACTGCTATCAGAGGACCTCGCAAACATCTTTGCAGAATGTAAAAACCATCATCACCGTTACAGCCCTATTTTCATTATGTTCATATTTTTAAACGTATACGGAATCGGTCTCAAAGATAAACCAGCGATACTTATCTGACTTGACCTGGTCAAAAATATTGTTGAAAATGAACTAACGATATGGGCTGAATCTTTGAAATTGAAATTCTAAGGATAATTCATTTGTACTATTATTATTAATTAATCAAATTTTTTATTTGTGAAGACAGAGATATTTTACGGCTGAAGTTGAAATGTTGGAAGTTTGAACAAAGCGCTAATCATATAGGAATAATTTCTCAGGTGTATCAGGATCGGAGAGTGCGATGACAGTTGAACGTAGATTTCCAAAAGTGACTACGTATGGATCAGGTCCAACGGCGTTATCCACACATACTCTCGTTTCGGATGATGAAGCCTTATTTTGTTTAGCTGGAGATTTCTCTGTCTTCACCTCGAACCAGAGACTCGATTTAAGAATCACTGGCGAATAGCTTTTACCTTCATGCGTGAACTGACCGATGTTATTGATCAGACTCGCAACCGCAGCGAGAGTAGTCGGATGGCACGCACCCGTTGATTCAAAATTAAGCCAAGGCTGGATCAGCTTCTGCTCCTCAACGGCGGGAATTTTATAACCATCATTAATACTAAACAATCAAATAATCCTATTGATTCGGAAGGATTACATGGTTTTATGCACGCGTGCCGAGATCCCTACACGAGGCTACCGATTCCCAGAATCTTACCATTTTGATTCACCGAAAGTCCCTAGGCAAAGACAAAATTAAATAAACAGAAGGGAAAAATAGGATTCTAGCTACATAGGAACACGATTGCAACTTTAGGAGGTTATGAGTCACTCGCGGCACTTATAAGAGGTGGCGAAACTTCATATTCGGAACACGTGACATCATATTTTTACACACAAATTTCACTTTAAATTCTTATATGAAGCCCGTAGGACCATTGAGCATGCCAAAATACAATAGTTCAAACCTGTGATTTATCGTCGTTAGCGTCTCTTTCCATTTCCAATATCGGTTGCGTCGGTATCAATGATTTTTATAATTTTCCTTTCGGAATACAACCACCTGTCGCGGTAAGAAGAGCAAGAGTGACATCAAGAAACAATTGCGAACAATAAGTTTTCTCAACTAAAAAAAAATCATGTAATTCTCGAATCCTAACCTAACTTCTATAAACTAGACTAACTCTGTCGAGTTAGGCTTCCCTGCGCGGTTCTCCATGCTAGGTAATTCGTGACGCTAAATGATGTGAAATCCTTGACTAAATGTCTTCTTAACAGTTAATATACTACGATAAACCTTGCTAATTCACTTAAGCTGATTAGCTCCCTCACTAATCACAAATCCTAACAGTTGGCTCGATAGTCATGGTTGCCGCACATTATTGAAGACATAACTCCCAAATATTTTCTAAAAGTACTAAGTCCCCAGACAATTTACTTAGCAAAGGCCATTTACAGACCCACCGAGCTAAATGAACAATGAATGAACCCCAAATAAACTACTAATAAGACGAGAAGCATTCATAACCTAGTTCTGACCAACTAGTAATGAACATCTCTCAGACTTAGTTGCTACTCAGCAGTACCCGAAATGGTACCCAGCAATACCCGAAATGCTACACAGCAATACCCAAAGTGCCACACGGAAATACCTGAAATGCTACACAGCAATACATAATGCTACACAGCAACCCATAATGCTACACAGCAACCCATAATGCTACACAGCAACCCATAGTGCTACACAGCAACCCATAAATCATTCATTGTCCACCCCCACCAAGCCAGTAAGAAATGACACTTGAACTCTATTCACTAAACTCGAATAATCTCTACTCAAATCCAAAAATCCCAGAACCATTACTGTCGGCCCTGCATTACGTCACTTTAACTAATTCTATTATCCGAGAACAAAATATATCAAACCGTGGAAAGAAAACATTATCAAACCGTTAAATTTATCACTACCTATAATAACTTTAGTAATGAGAAGTTGGTAGTTTTGGTGGTGTCGACCAGTGATGTTCATAACAATGAGAGTTGGACAATAGTAGGGTGTCGATCTCCTGACTACTTTTTGATCTACTAGTCTTTTTATGACGAGAAAACCTTTATTTCACAAGTTTTCGTCCAGCGAAGCCAGACCTCATCAGGTATACAATATATTAAAAGGAATAAGAACTGTGTATCATATGGATAAACGAAGATTTAACTTGAAACATTTCCTTCGGATTTGGAGAGAATAACACTTGAGTTGGCAATGGTTTAAAAATTCAGAAATATGTATACACTTAGTTATCTTCCTGGACATGCAGCACATTTTTTGTGTTTAAATATGTAGAATTAGGCAGCACTCCTCTTCACCATGGCTGCATGGTATATTATTATATATTCGTATATATTATTATTATATATCATTATTATATATTCGTAACGTATTCCAAATAAAATACCTTCAAACACTATGTCTTCTGAATTATTCTAAGAAGGACCAGGATTTCGGATGGAAGCATTGACTGTCATCTACATGATCCAATCATCAAAAATTAATGTCATCATCAAAAAAATTTCAATAAATTGAAAACAAATCTCTTCATATACGCTCGAATTTTGAATTTCTATTGTATGGTCAGCACAAAATCCCAGTTTCCATCTTGTATGGAATTTTGTTTTTGGGACAATTTTTATGATAATTGCGTCGATTGAACTTTAAGATAAATTTTCGAATGTTTGTTGATCAATTTCTTTATCTCAAAGAACGTGTTACATGAAGTTCAAACACACAGAGAAGAGAAAAGCGGGAATAGTAAAATTCTAATAATTAGTCGAAAAAAGTGGGTCGCTAATTTGAAATAGTGCATTTTCACTAAGAATCAGTAGAATTTCGGTGACATGATTAGAAGAATTTCCTGAAGTTTTATCAATTGGAGCATTGGAGATAGAATATTTAGATTAGTGACCCAATTTTTATTCTCTTAGATTTAGAGCAGAGTTTCTGTTAATATTCAGTCTGTAACATTTCTCGATTAACACCCAACCAGGCATAATTTTATATTGTGAATTCAAATATGCATGTCCACGCAAACAGCTAATTTTAATACGAAGGCCATGAAACCACTAAAAGTTCTACTAATTTTTAGTAATAGTGATGTTGTACTTAGAACTTATCTCAATGATATTGATATTCATTGAGAATCTCGTTCCATTTGCCTTTACTGTGTCCTGTTCAGTGGATGGTAGCCAATATAATAAATTGACTTCAATACTCATTGGACCTTAAAACTAGCCCTTACCATTTAACAAATGAACATTTTAATTAAACTCGTTTTTTAAAAACAAGAGATTGTGGGTTAACTCAAAGGAGAGATGATTGCGTACTTACCTTCTGACGTGACTCATGAGAAGTTTTTGTTTATGTAGGCGGTGTATAAATGCTCGGATTTCCTCACACAACGAGGTCTTAATCGTGAGATGAAGTGCAAAATCGTTACGATTCAGAAATCCGAACTAAGTTCTCTTTTTGAAATTGAAAATAATTTAATCAATTTACTGAAGCTTCGCTCGCACAACGAGGTCCTTGTCTCGCGACAAGGTTCAATCCTTGTCTTGCGACAAGGTTCAAAGTCGTTACAGTCATGCATAAAAGAAAAGTTATTAACAAACTCACGATTCCCTCCTCTTCAAATTCCAATATGAAATTTAAGTGTTTTTAGATTATAGCAGTCCGCAATCCTTTGCATTAGTCTTCATGAACGGATAATGCCCATTCACCACGCCTGCGTGTGCGCAAGTTGGTTGCTCCTCGAGAGCTTCCTTCTTCCTAGATCCTCGATCAAGAAGTGAGCCAGAAGTGAGAATGAATCCTGGTACCGGGATCAATACATTACCTGCATTGGTACCACGCTATCCCTTCTTTCCTCAGGTGTTAGCGCGCGCAATCAATCGCATGATCCAACGGTTTTATGGATCCTCCCCTAGTCTTACCTGTTTTTGAACCTTACAGTCGCGGGCGTATCTATTTTGATATTTACCCGTTCCCTTATAATTTCAAAGGTTGAGTTTAATAATTCTTTCTCTATTTAAAATTATGAGGATAGACTGAACCGTCTCAAGTCCTAGAAAATATATTATTGTGTAAAAATTTAAGATAAATGTACCATGTGAATTTTTAGAAAGTTGTTGTTCATGATTGTTTCGGAATTTTGCCAAAGAGAATTGTAAGGTTTTTAAGAAGATCCTATTTTTCGTAACTTATGAAAGTTACAAAAACTGTACTATTGTAAAATTATTCTAAGTTTAAACTGAATTTGTTGTGAGACCACATGTTTGTAGTCTTCTGTGTTGAGTTTTATTTTAAAATTAATTAGTAAAGTTGTTCAACATATTAAATTTGTGTGTGTGCAATACACATAGCGTCTTTGGAGCGCTCAATTTTTTAACAGAAATTTACTACTTATTTTTATTTGGTTCTTTGGTGTTTTGTGGAAGTAGATGTGAGAAACATGTGAATTTTTAAAAAGTTGTTGTTCATGATTGTTCCAGAATTTTTTCAAAGAGAATTGTTAGGTTTTTAAGAAGATCCCATTTTTCGTAACTTATAAAAGTTACAAAAACTGTACTATTGTAAAATTATTCTAAGTTGAAACTAAATTTGTTGTGAGACCACATGTTTGTAGTCTCCTGTGATGTAGTCTCCTGTTGTGATGTCGGAACAGGCATCTAAAATGATTTGTCAACTTTGTTGCTCTTACAGAAGGTTCTAAAATCAGTATATTCATCCTGATAATTTTTCTATTGCAAATGTTTTGTTTAAACTCATGCATTTTTGACAGTCATATGAAAAAATTGAAGAGTTTCATTCATGTTGTAGGGAAGGAGAAGTTATTTAGTTAATTGAATAAATTGAACGAACATTGTTCAGTATAATTAGGTGGTGTAATTTTTGTCTACCAGGGTTATGAATTCAGGAAAGATGAAAAAATGCAGACTACTGGTCAAAAATCGTCTTTATTCCCTAGCTTGAGAGATCCCTCAAAGCACATAGAAGAGGTTTCGACGACTCATCGGTCGTCCTCATCAATTGTACAGAAATGGTCAATTTCGAGCCTGCATAGGTTATGTTTCCTGTTGTTGGTTGAATTTTGTGTTCTTGTGTAAAAGTTGTCAAAAATGTTAGATAATATTAAGAAGTTGTCAAAAATGTTAAATATTATTCAAAACTTCACTCCGCTTGTAAGACGGAAACAGTATTGCATGTAATATTAGGATTTATTATTGTGAACCATGTCAATTTTGTGACGTCCCACATTTTTAGTGTGTTTTCAAACGTTGAATGTTCGACAAGTAAAGGAATTCCAGAGGTTGTACTCTCCTGACAATTTGAGCTAGCACATGTAATTTGGCAGACTTATCTTCAAATAATTGCTGAAATTTTCCCGGTTGCCAATCTATCCATTTTTTCACCTACTCATTCATGTTGCAAAAAACGATAACAAAATTAAAAAGAGATTGTAACAGAGATTTTTTCCACGACAACGCAACAATAGCTTTCTCTGTTCTACGCGCAACACTTACGCGCATGCTTGAAAGCTACAAGGAAACGAAGTTGCTTCCAAACGCCAAACCGGGTATGGGTCGGATACCTAGAAAATTTACCTGTTACGAAAAAGAGAATGGGCTGCATCGTGATACCGTTACAGCTAAAAAAAGTTTGTCTGGGACAGCCGTATCGATTTTACAGTGTAACGGAGACGTGCACCTATAGCGTGTCCCCGGAACCCTCGATTGACTCGATTGTTTCACCAACGATGAGCGCGACTGGCCCCAATGTGCTGTTGTACTCTGCATGAATTCTGTGTCGTACATGGAGGCAAACACCGCTGAAAAATACTGAAATGGATGAGGCACGTGTATAAAAGTATCATGAACTAATTTATTGAACACAATATTAGTATTGAACAAAAAATTTTGTATTAATGTCTTATGAACTATATTAATCATCTATAACATTCTGTCATCTTCATTCTCAAGAGACTTAAAATTAATTAAACTGGTGTGGAAGGACGATACAAAATCTTTTACTGACGATTCTGTTATGTGAATGTAATTTTCTAGAAAATTGTGTGAGAAGAACAATGAATCCGCATTTTTTACTTCGGTTACAAGATGAAAACTGAAAAGGAGATCAAATGCAGGAATGGGACTTGCGTCTGGACCAATTTTCATGGGTTTTTGTCCCCTTGTACGAAATAGGTGTCTTTTTATTGGGCCTTAACACATTTTACCTACGCTCGTACATTTCAATTTTTCTCTGTAGGAAATTGCTCTACGTAATTTGTGATGTTTGCTCACTTGAGACATAAGATCATCGTCAACAGCAAATCACTAGCAAAACGTTAAAATTGTCATGTAGAACAAAATCGTGCAAGTGTAGCAGATCTCTTTTCTCCGTGTACCCATGCTGATGAAGTTTGGTATGGCTCTTATTTTGGTCGTATTTGGCATTGATGTCTCGATATCTATCCATAGATGCGGTCCGTAATAGACGTCTGTATCAGCCTTATTATCGCAGCATTTCTTTTCCATTTCTGATGGATTTATCAATGCTTCCAGTAAACTATCGACATCAAAAGTTCGTATTATTTCCAGATCAATGTGTGCAAATATAAAGTTATTTTTCTTTTTTTTTTTTTTTTTGCACAATCTGCACATTATGTCGACTGTGTAACTGGGCGTTACACAGTAAGAAGCTTCATTACACTAATGAGAAGCTTCGCACAGTGAAAGATTCCAGTCTCTATGTCATTCATGTGATTTTGATAACCCTCCTTGTTGATAATAGCCATTCTAATAATTTGAAGAAGACTATCAAAAGCACTTGTATTTTTTAATGCGAAAATAGTTGGTCTTTTTCGAAAATTCTCACACCGAGTAGCATTTGAAACTACAGGCAGCCATGTGTATTTTTTCAATGACGGTTCATACTGTGGATAGAAATCAATACATCGCGCCTCTTTTTTTTTTGTAGATTTTTTGTATAGCCCGTAGTTTTTCATATTCCTGGACATCTGCTCAAACCTTATCATCCGATCTATCAGCCATTGGGATTTTCTGGAGATCATTTGAAGTTTCTTCCTCTTCCTGACAATTTTTCTCGGTTGGTACATTTTTTTTATTTTTATTGCGCCAATTATGTTCCTCATTAAGTTCGTGTACATTAAAATTCATTGAAGAATCAAAAAAATCTTTGTACCTTTTTTTCTTCTGTTTGAAAGTTTCTTCGTGAACTTTTTCTGATTCTCCTAACTTCGCTTCTTTTTTATGATTTTATTTACCAATTTAGTTTGCCTTATCATAGCTTCCATTTCTCCTTACTTTGTGATGGACATACTTTGAGTTGGAGCTTCTTTTAATTTCGTTGGGTATTTCCAAAAGGTGCCGAGCGACAATCTTGTCTGCTCGCACAGGAAGCCCAACATTCTTTGAAGTCCGACGTTTTAAGTCGTTGAATTCAGATTCAACTGCGGCTGATGTCGCATTTGTTACTCCATTTCCGCGAAGTTTTGACATTATCTCAGTAAATAAGGGAAAGTAAAAAAATAGGTTTTTTTATTTTTATTGCAGAAGAAGATAGGCAGTATCCATCAATTTCTTCCTCACATTCATACTCACTAAGATTTTTAGAATCAGCTTACTTTTCAATTTATCGTATATCTCTCTAATCCACATTCCAAGTCCTGTTGGTTGTACATTCACTTCTTCACCAATGTTCAAATTTTTTTCTCCAATACAGTCAAGTTTTTCGTAAATTTTTACAGATCCTTCCGCAACAATATCTTTGATTCCCTTAATTCTTCCTTTCGGAAAATCCCAAGCTTTAGTAGCAGAACTATCTTTATCTCCTTGTCTGGACAAAGAGAGCGTTAACGGAAAAGTTGTCCTGGTTTCTTAGAAGACTCATAGCTGTCAAGTAGAAGAAAGTACGTACGCCAGGCTGGTGTTTAGGGTAGCACTTCCATCTTGCAATCATATGCAGGGAGGAAACTCAACTTCGCTTTTATGCATTATGCCGAAGCACAGTTTTCTAATTTATTTGAGCCACAGCTTGAAACAGATATATATGAGAACAAGACTCGCCATTCAGTTTTTGAAAAGTATTGCATGGGAAACAGAAAAATAAACACACCCACTTCTAGATATTCCCCCGATAGTATCTGTTTTTCAAGTTCCTGCTGTGTGTCAGTAGGAATTTCTTTTATGCTTGCTGAAAATACTTCAAGTGATGCAATATTAGAATGTTATGTACTTATTTAAAGTCAATGAACACATTATACCTCACGCAATCTTTATACAAACTAACCATGCACTTTTTCAAAGCAATCGACAACTTTTTTTAGCATTCGCAGATTCGATTTTCTCAAATGATCTGTTCTTCATCTCTTAGTCTATCATCTTCCGACCATATTCTCGTGGAAGACTAACTCATAGCCACGGATTGAATATTTTGAATAATTTCAAGAGCCAAAAATGGAAAGCAATTTTTAGTGAATACGAAGGTTGAAAATGGTATGAAAAAATATAGAAGTGTAGAAAAGTGTTTTAGAAATTAGATCAAACTTAAGTGTTGGGAGACGTGTGCGCATGCGCCAGCCGGATACTCAAAATTCTAGGTCATGTTATATTTTGGCGAATGGTCAATCAGGTTCAGTTTTCCACAATAATTCAAGTTTAAAAAAAATGAATTCTATTTTGAGGGTAGGGTCGATTTTCCATAAATAATACATAGAGGGAGTACTGGCCAAGTACATCCGCATTGTCGACAAACCGAAACCAATCTAGGATGACCAGACCTGATTCTCATCCCAATGCGGGTTTGAAGTAGTCTGGAATATCGCATCTAGTGCCTCGGCGTAGAGGGCCTCAAGGGAGGTTGTGAGAGCGATTCCTCCCTCGAAAGAATTGCTTGCGTGGTCTTAAGTTGGAAATAGGAAAGCGGAATGGAACCTAGTTCTCTATAGGCCTATAGAGTTCCAGATATCCCTCGTTGAATGAAGTCGAAGCAAGGTCGCAATCAGAAAAATACAAACAAAACGCACGAGCTCTCAAATTCCTAAAATTAACCTAACAAATGCCCTTGAAGCGTCGTGCCACGTGGCGGAACGAAACGTTTTTAACGGAATTTATTTGCATTCTCCATATCCTGAAAATAATGATTCTGCAACCAAAAACATGATTCTTTATCAAAATAGTTCAACTTTCAACCAAAAAAGGCACGTTTGAAACCAAAAATATGAATTTTCCACAAAGCGGAAACAAACCTGGTACATAATCACAATCGAAGGGGTTCAGTAAACCCGTCACCGACGCTTCCATGAGGGGCTTCACGTGCTCAAATAATTGGGCATTTTTTCGGTTAGCTGAAATCATTACTTGTTCACCTCCTATTTGAAACCAAGAAAGAAAGTTCACCAAATATTAGAATTGATGAACTATTTTAACAAGCATAAATATTTTCATAAGTCTACAAAAAGTAAATTGATCGCATCTCACCTGTTGGATGCACTTGCTTTTTTACTTCGGCGAAGTGTTTCCTCGTACGCCTTTTCGAATTCTCCCATAGGTTTTTCAAACTTTTTGCATCAAGATGCACTCTTCCTTCTGTGCAATTGAATTCTTTTGCGATCTTTTCCCAGCAACTATACTTCACTTTTGTATTGACGGCAGCAGTTTCTTCATTTTCGATAACCCCTTTGTACTTGGTAACAATTTTCAAAAGCGTTTCTTTTTCCGCGGGAAGAAAATTAGTCAATCTTCCTTTTTATCCGTCATTTCAACACGTATAACGAGAAAAAAAACTTATAAAAACTGAAAACCGAGTAAAACGATCAAACATGAAAATTTTTACTTTCTAGGTTAGCGCGGACACGAGCGTGGCGTGGGCTTTGGCTGGTTTTGGCAAACGCAGCCATATTGCCTTGCTTTCCGCTCCAACGACGGGTAGCCAATCCCACAGATGATTTCAAGTATTATGAGAGTTATCCCGCACCGACTATTTGGTTTGCTAATCGCGTTCTAAAACAATGTCGTAAAACGTGCATAAGGATAACCGACGATTAAATATGTCCTTAACTTAAACCCAGCGTCAGTTGACCGATGATTTAACCGAGGTTGGCGGAACCGGTCTTGCAGATTAAAACCTGCAAGTAAACCTGCAGATGCTGAAGTTTTGATTTCTGTTCAGTGACTATCTGTCATGATGTAATCTTGAGCTTCTGACACATATTCTTCTTATTCAAATTTTTATATCCTGTTTCTATTCTACAAATCAACACAAATAATTTGTGCATTGAACCTGATAGCACTAATCGGTAAATCAACATCTCCCTGTGTGATACTTTCATTAGCTAAGTTATTTAATCCACACGGAAAGGGAAATGGTACGTCTGCGCGCTCCACACTGAGCCGTTCATCTGCTTTGATGCGTGCACGCCTGAATGC
>WSXT02025560.1:0-10338 GCA_011762715.2 Neuroterus valhalla | reverse complement strand
AGTTCCAGACCTGAAATTGTATGATTGAAAATAGTTCCATTTGATGTTTCGAAATACCAAAAAAAGTTCCATCCTCCTAGCTCTTCCGGAACCGCTCGTTTGGTACCCCTGAGATAAAAAATAAAATGAAAAATATACCGAAAAATTCCCAAAGTCCCAGACCTAAAATTTTATGATGAAAAATAGTTCCGTTTGATATTTCAAGATATAAAAAAATCTTCAACCCTCTAGCTCTTTCGGAATCGCTCGTTTGGTACCCCTGAGATCAAAAACAAAATCAAAAATATACTTAAAAAATTCCCGAAGTCCCAGACCTAAAATTTTATGATGAAAAATAGTTCCGTTTGATATTTCAAGATACAAAAAAATCTTTATCCCTCTAGCTCTTTCGGAACCCCTCGTTTGGTACCCCTGAGATAAAAAACAAAATCAAAAATATACTCCAAAAATTCCCATAGTCCCAGATCTAAAATTTTATGATTGAAAATAGTTGCATTTGATGTCACAAGATAATAAAAAAAGTTTCATCTCCCTAGTTTCTTCGAAACACGCATCCAGCACTACCAACTACCGAGTGACGGTGCGCGCAACTTTTAGACGCTACGGTAAGTAAACTATTGCTCCTCCAAAAAAAAGGTTTCAAACAAAAATTGTAGAGGATCGTGTGAATTATAACTTTTGTCTTGAAAGTTTTGCGATTGCACCGAAATCCAAAGAGATATTCGATCTAAAAATAATTTCAACCCTCCTTTTATTTGTATAATCACGTTTAAAGCAACAAATAAGTGAAGTAGGAAAGAACATCTGATATGTTAATTTGTAAAACTCATTTTTCTCATGAAAAATGGTATGAAATGTTTTCTCGATTAAATAAAAAATACGACTGTTATTCTCGATTCAAGGAATCACCCCTTAATTCAAGATGACAGACAACCTCCAAAGGGTCGATGGTCGAAAACTTGGATTCAAGCTCCCTATGTGGTACCCTAAAAATGGCAAAAAAGAATTTTCTTATCCAATGAATTGCAATAATAAAATCTAAATATGCTAGACTTCTTCAACCAAAAAGATGAATCTTCAACAACAAAAAATTGGATTTTCAACAAATTCGTTCAACTTTCAACTAAGTAGTTCAAACCTCAACCAAGCAGATCAATTAGCCACGAAACAATTGAATTTTCAATACAAAAAGACAAGTTTTCAACAAAACAGTTAAAACTTCATCCAAATAAATAAATAAATAAATCTGCAACAACCAAAGCATGAATTTTCAACAAATTAGTTCAATTTCTAACTAAGTAGTTCAAGCCTCAACCAAGCAGATCAATTTGCTACCAAACAGTTGCATTTTCAAAACAAAAAGACAAGTTTTCAACAAGAGAGTTAGAGTTTCAACCAAAGATTTATATCTTCAACAACAAAAGAATGAATTTTTAACAAGTTGGTTCAACTTTCAACCAAGTAGTTGGAGTTTCAATCAAGTAGATTACTCTGCTACCAAAAAGTTGAATCTTCGACAAAAAAGGCAAACTTTCAACAAAAAGTTGAAGTTTCAACCAAAGAGATAGAACTTCAACCAAAAAATAAATTTTCAACGAATAGGTTTATTTTTCAAACAGGTAGTTGAATCTTCTACCAAAACAGTTGAATATTCAACCCAAAAAAGACAAATTTCAAATGAGAAAAGGTTTGTTTTAGAATAAAATTGTTGCATTTTTGATTAAATAATGAAATTTTCAACAAGAGTTAAATTTTCAAATAAGAAAGATTTTCTGGTCAAAATGAAGAGAAAAGTTTAAACCAAATTGTTGAATGTTGAATTAAGTAGTTGCATTTTCAAGTAAACAGAATTTTCAACACAAAAGTCCATCTTCAACTAAAAAGTAGAAATTTTTCTCAAATGAGTTGAATCTTCAAATCAAAGATAACAACGGTATTAAACCAAAAAGGATAACTCCCTAATTCTCACGAAATTCGATTAATTTTATTTGTTTTTGAACTGTTCTAAAATAACTTCAATTTTTTAAAAAACGATCCTCGAGTTTTCAAGAATTTTATCAAATTCTTATTTATTTTTCCTAAATTCCTCTGTTTCAGTTCTCTTGAATTATCCCTGAATTCCTTTTTACTGCACTGGATAAGAATGTTTAATTTCTAAAAGTTTGATGCGTTTCACTTAATTATTATCAATTACAAGAATGTCTCTTCAATTTCCTCAAATTCTTTAAATTTGCTCCAATTCTACTGAAACCAATAGAATTTGTTTTCAATCATTAAAATCCTTTTCAATCTCATTTTGAGTTCAATTTGAATTATTGCTCTGAATTTATTTTGAATTCTCATGAATTTATCCTGAATTTATTCGAATTAACTGAAATCGTTCTTAACTCACTCGTCTTTTCAGTCCAACAGATTTTTTTTGAAAACTTTTTTAAAGACTTAGTTTTTTATTGGAATTTTCCCTGAAGCCTTCAAATTTCGAACTCACCTTGTATTTTCGGGCATTTTATCCAAGTTTAGAAATCCCCTTTATTTTAATAAATTCACGCCAGGCTTGATCAATTGAATTAATTTTTCATATGTTTTTGCATTGTTTTTAATTCATTGAATTTTGTTGAATTTGTTTTCAATTAACTGAAATTCTGATTAATTTCATCATGGTCTCTCCGATTCCCTCGAATTCTTCTAAACTCACTCCAATGGGATCTTTGCTACTTTTTAAATTTTTTGAATTATTTTGGAATAAATTCGAATTATTACAGTGAGACTCGAAGGGACCAACTTAAGTTTAAAGCTATCTAAATATGCGTTTATTGTTCCAAATTTCCACGAGAAATGTGGTTTGAATATTCCTCTCTGTTAAAGTGACAATTCTCAATACAGAAGAATCTTTAGTCGTCAGAGCTACATGATTATACCAGGATAAGTACCTTATATTTAATCATTCAATACGTGCCTCGAAATTTGATTTAAAAATTATTTGTTTCATTGAGAATTCGTATTTTTCGGTCTATATATAATGTGTATTATATATTATATTAGGGTGGTCCAAAAATTTTTTTTTCGAATTCATATGCAAAACGCCCAGAAATTTGTTCGAATCCACATCAAAATAAGGGCATTTTTTTTGTTTGAAAAAAATATATTTAGAGCTCCCGCAAGCCCCGTGAAGTTCAATACGTATTTCCCATGAGAAAAAAGGACGTTTCTGTAAATTTTATTCAGAAATCTCAATAGTAGATGAATCGAGTTCGAAATTCAACATTTCTCTTCACAATTGCTCACAGAATGCGAATAAGATATCACTTTTCAAATATCACCCCCATAAGTCTGTTTTATAGGTTACCAAAAAACCCCCACAAGTCAAAAATGTGTTTTTCGAGTTTTCGGCGCTAATTATGATTTTTTTGCGGTTCTTTTAACGCACATTGTTTCAAATAAATGAAATGCTACTTCATACTGATAATTAGATGCTTATTCGAATTGTTTCAACAATTTATTATTGTTTTCAGCAACGTTCTCTTAGAAAAGGGCTAGAAAGTCAAGGTTCCTTCTGAATTTTTCCACTTATTTTCAACGTTTCAGTTAGAGCAAGGTAATAATCAGTTGAAGTTAACAAAAATAATTGTTTTAACAATTTGTTATTATTCATAACAATATTCTCTTAGAATAACCCTACAAGGTTGCGGGGTTTTCCAAAATTTTTGAACTTTTTATCATTTTTCAATTATATTGAAGTAATGATTAGTTCAGGTTAAAAAAATAATTGTTTAAACAATTTATTACCATTGCTAATAATATTTTTTTTGATTAATGATAGAAACTTGCGTTTTTTCCTGAAATTTTCAACTTTTTGACCACTTTTTACTAGAAGTGAGTTAATGTTTAATTCAATTTAACAATAATATTCGTTTAAACAAATTATTCTTGTTTATGGCTTTCTTCTGTTAGATTAGTGCTAAAAAGTTGCGCTTTTTTCTAAACTCTTAAGCTTTTTGTCGACTCTTCGCTTAGTGAGGTAATAATTAATGCGAGTTAACGAACATGCTTATTTGAACAATTTATTATTGTTTATAACCATTTTCTCTTAGAGTAGTGCTAGAAAGTTGTGGTTTTTCCGGAAATGTTAAATTTTGCACTGAATGGAATTCGAATGAAATTCAGTTAGATTGAATTGATTTGATTCTTGGTTATATTAGATTATTTTTTATTTAAAATCAAATTTTTTTATTTTTTGAAATATCAACCATCATATTTTTGATTAAAAATTTATTTTTTTCAGTTTGAAAATTCGACTCTTTGGTTTAAAGTTGGACTACTTTCTTAAAAATTCCATTTTTGCGTTAAAGATCCATAATTTTAGTAGAAAATTCGGAATTCAAATTTCACTGAATGAATTCAGCTTTTTTGCTCTAATCAATTTTTTTTGAACACTGGGAAAAGGAAAAAAAAATTTACCTAAAAAATACAATAGGTTTAGATTATGATTCTCTCTAATGTTTACTTATTATTTGTTGACAGCTAAGAAGGTAGAGCAAAGTTAAACATTTCAGAAAAAAACCACAATTTTCTAGCACTTATCTAAGAGAAAATGGTCACGAACAATAACACATTGTTCAAATAAGCATGTTTGTTAACTCGCAATAATTATTACCTTTCTAAGTAAGAAGTTGATCAAAAGCTTAATAATTTAGAAAAAACCGCAACTTTTTAGCACTAGTCTAAGAGAAGAAAGGTATTAACAATAATATTTGTTTAAACAATTATTTTTGCTAAATTAAATTAATTACTCACTCCAAGTGAAAAGTGGGCAAAAATGTTAAAATTTCAGAAAAAACCGCAAGTTTCTATCATTAAGCAAAGAAAATATTATGAGCGATGATAACAAATTGTTCAAATAATTTGTTTTTTAACATGAATTAATTGCTACTCTACTTTAATTGAAAAGTGATAAAAAGTTTAAAATTTCAGGAAAAAACCGCAACTATGTAGTATAAAGCTAGGAGAAGATAGCTATAAACATTAACGATTTGTTTAAACACTTACTTTTGGTAAATCAAATTATATAATTACCCACTTCGAATGAAAAGTGGACAAAAAGTTGTAAATTCCACAAAAAACCGCAACTTTGTACCATTATTATGAGAGAATACTGTTATGAATAATAAGAAATTGTTTAAACAATTATTTTTCTTACCTTTGATTGATTATCACCTAGCTCTAACAGAAACGTTGAAAATAAGTTGAAAAATTCAGAAAAAACCTTGACTTTCTAACCCTTTTCTAAGAGAAAGTTGCGAAAAACAATAATAAATTGTTTAAATAACTTAAATAAACATCTATTCATCAGTAAAAAGTAGTATTTCATGCATTCGGAACAACCTGTTCTAAAAAACCGCAAGAAATCATAATTAGCGCCAAAAACTCGAAAAACTCATTTCTTCACTTATGGGGTTTTTTTGGGATCCCATAAAACAGACTTTTGGGGGTGATATTTGAAAAGTAATATTATTCGCATTCTGTGACTGATTTAGAGAGAAATGGTGAATTTAGAACTCGAGTCACCTAATATTGAGAATTCTGAATAAAATTTACGAAAACGTATTTTTTCCTTTTGGGAAATAGGTGTTAAACTTCATGGGGCTTGCGCCATCTCTAAATATATATTTTTTTTTCAAAAGAATCTGATGCATTTTTGGAGCATCCTAATATACGTCCTAGCAAGAAGATTAATTCTGAACCAAAAGACGGATTTTCATCTAAATACATCGATTTTTACTGAAATGGTTGTATTTTTAACTAGAAAGATAAATTTTTTGATAAAACAAGAATTATGTTTTACACAAAAAAAAAACAATTTTTGGAGAAAACAGATGAATTTTCGACCGAGTAGTTGAATTGCAGACTCATGCATAGATGAAAAACTTAAACAAAACATGGCATTGTTTATTTTTAAGATAACAAAATTTATTTTTAACTTATTGAAGAAATTATATTGAGCAAAATAGTCAAGTTTTCTGAAAAAGTATATCATGAAAAAATATGAATTTTCAACAGAGTAGTCGACCAAATAGTTCAATTTTCAACAAAAGAATTTCAATTTTTGGCAACAAAATCATGGACTTTCTACCAAGACGATTATTTGGGATGCCTCCGTAACTCTGGAAAATGAAGTTCGACTGCCTGAAAATACAAAATTAGGAAATTCACGAATAATAAAATATCCGACAATTTTATAATATTCCGTAATTGGGATATTCATGGATAATAAAATTTTCTAGATTCTTTAATATTGCCTGATTGGAAAATTCATGAAAAAAATGTTCGAAATGTAAGCTTGCTAAAATGATGGAATCCCGGACTACATAAAAGAACCAAATCGATAAATTCCTGGATAATGAAATTTACTACAATTCATGGTATTCTCGAATGGGAATATTCTTGATTCCTAAAATTTTGGAATCGAAATTTCCGAATTATAAAATATCCGAAACTGCAAAATTTTCGCAATAAGAAAAATCCCAAAGTATAAAATATATGCTCGAATTTTACCAATGAAGAAAATTCTCTGCAATAATAGAATACTTCAATGTTTTAGATGAGAACAATTTTCTCAACGATTCGTGAAGCATAAATTGTTAATTTTTTTTTTTAATTGAATCCGACACAAATGCGAATTTCCAACAAAATAGTTGAATTTTCAACTCAAAAAGAGTAAATTTTTCAACCGAAAATAGGATAGTTCAATTTTTTTAGGAAAAATCAATTCGTAGCCAAATTTATAAATTTATAGGATATTCCTGGTTGGTGTTAGGAAATCGTAAGCCTCTAGAATTATATTAATACTCGAAGAACAAAAATTCCACAGTTAAATTAACTTTTTCTACTCGGTTGAAAATTGATTGTTTTATTTCAAAATTTAATTTCCTGTTGAAAATTGAAATTCATTCTCAGAAATGATTTTTTTTAAATACATCTTTTTGCTAGAAAATTCACCTCTTTGGCTTGAAAATTCAACAATTTGGTTGACAATGATCTTTAATCCTATCTCTAAAATCTTCCTCCATTGAAAATTGGTTTTTCTAGCTTCCAGTTTCGAAATACAACTGTATAAGTTGCAAAATCATCTGTTTCGGTTGAAATGTTAACTATTATATTTTTCGCAGAAAATTCTTGGTTTTCCCGTTTTCCTGTTCATTGAAAATTAATTATTTTGACTAATAATTTCACAATTCTATGATGTTGTTTGGAATTTCAATTCCTGTTGAAAATTTGCTTTTCCCTTGAAAATTCATGTATTTTTATGAAAATTTTACATATTACATTTTTCGTATAATATTTCTATTCTTTAGTATAAACCAGTTTTTTTTGGAGTGAAAATAAGTATTTTTGACTCAACATTGTGTTTATTTTATTTTTTATTAATTTTTTGTAGTTCAAGATTCATTTTCTTATGAAAATTCGTCTTTTTGGTAAAAAATTATCAATTTTGTTTAAAAATTAATCGCTTTGGGTAAACATATATCTCGTACTAGTCAAAGATTTTAGTAATTTATGGATATTCATTCTGTTTGGTTGATCTAAATGAAATATGTATTTATTGTTCAAGTTATCCACTTTCACATTTCCCGTTTTAATTAATTGTCCTCTGTGAAGGATTCGTTTTTTTCTTGCTTGAAATCAATATTTTCTACTAAAAATGTCGATTTGATATTTTCTGTTAGGAAATTTATCTTTCTTTGTTGGTATTTCATCTGTCCGAATGGAAACTCATGTTATTTGGAAAAATTAACTCTTCAGAAAAAAATAATTCATCTTTATCAAAAATAGAGCTTTTTGGGTAAAAATGACCCCGTTATTTTAGAAAATTCAACTATATACCCGAAAATTCATATTTTTTTATGCACCCGTGCAACTGTATTGTTAGAAACTTCAAATAATATGGAGTTGAAAAAATTAATATCTACGGGTTTAAAAATGAAATTAATGTTCAAATTGAATAATTAAATTAATTATTAATGTGGGAAATTATTTTCTCTTCCGGATTGTGGATTCATTTATTCTGTTAAAACCTCTTGTCTCCATTGACTGAAAGAGCTTTTCTCGGTTAGGAAATTTGAATCTTTGTTGAAAATTCGTGTCATTTTTGTTTGATTATTCGTCTTTCTTGATAGAATTCTTACATTTTTACATTCTCATCATAATGAGAAGGTATTGGTTTTATGTGGAAATTGACTTTCGCGAAATTCATGAAATCTCCACGTTTTGAGGCCTCACCTGATTCCGAAAAAGTAGTTTTTACGTTGATGTCTGTCTGTCTGCTGTCGTTGTCGTCGTCGTTGGTGTCTGTATACTCCATAACTTTTGAAAGACTACGGGGATTGGATTGCCCTTTGGCACACATTTTGAGGGACCAAAAATACAGGTCAAGTTCGTTAACCAGCTATTTTGGATAAAAAATGAAAGAGGGAGAGCATTTTGAACATTTTTTCGGACTTTTTTTTCCAAGACTCAAAAATTGTAAGTACGGTTTCTCGTAGTAGGTAAAAAATGAAACAATTTATCCTTATGATATTTCTTGATAAAAAAAAATTTTCAGAGTTGCGGCATTCGTATAAACGAAAATCAGAATTTTTAGCCAAATCTAGCAAGATTGAAAAGGAAGTCAGAGAGAAAAAATGTTTCCTCATGAGAGCCCTACAAGATGGTGAATACAAGTTTTTGGATTTTCTCAAAAAATCGAAAATTTCCATTTTGATGGCACAAAAAAATTGGGTTCAGTCATGAATTTACCTCCCGCTACACGCTCGGCTTTTGTACCTCCCTGCAGTTTTATATAGAGCTTGTGAAACTCAAAAGCAAAATGTCGACTATTTTAATTTGATGAGTGTACATTCTCTTTTGTTAAAGCTTCTCCGGCTTTAACGAATACATGCTCATCGCGTGTCTCGTGCTGCGCACTCGATCATAGTTTGTCCAAAGCGGTAGAGAAGTTTTGTTGCCTACTTTTTTCCACATATTGTGTAGTTTTTCTAGAAATTTCATTTTTAATTTTATTTTGTACGATTGAAACAAACACTACGCGTCCAATGGGAAAAATTATAACAAATTTACAGATATCCTTTTGGGGTAAATAACTATTCTCTATCAATCTTCAGTGAATGATTTCAATTCACATAGATTTGAACTTTGTAATGGAAGCACTTTATTCCAATCAAAACAAAATCTGCCCGCCGCGCGGGCGCATTCTCATCGCGCGCATCGCGCGCGGCTCGCTTCGCTCGCAAGTTTGAGCGCGCCTGCGGCGCGCGCCTATTGGATCTCGCGCTTCGCGCTCGATGGTAATCTCACCTCGCGCTACGCGCTCGGCCTTTGTACCTCCCTACAGTTTTGTATAGAGCTTATTTAACTCAAAAGCTAAATGTCGACTACTTTAATTCGATGATTGTGAATTCTCTTTTGTTAAAGCTTCTCCGGCTTCAACGAATACATTCTCATCGCGTGTCTCGTGCTGCGCACTCGATGAAAGTTTGTCCAAGGCGGTAGAGTAGTTATGTTGCCTAATTTTTTTCACATGTTGTGCAATAAAAGTTGTGAAGATCATCCTGAAGGGCTCCCAAAAAGAAACTTTCAATTTCTCTCAATTTTTTTTCAATCTTTCGTTGTTTGGCTAAGAATTTTCGTTCATATTTTCTAATTTTGAAAATGTTACAATTCTGACAATTTTGTCTTTATAAAAAAAATCATGAGGATAAATTATTTCACTTTTCACCTACTACAAGAAGCCGTACTTTGAGTCTTGGAAAAGAAAATCCGAAAAAAATTTCAAAATGCTATTTTTGATCTTTTTTTTTTGTCCAAAACAGATGGTTACCGAACTCGATTTGTATTTTTGGTCCCTTAAAATGGGTGCCAAAGAACGATCGGATATGATCATTCTTTCGAAAGTTATCAAGTTCACAGATATATTTCCATTTTTTTTTGTGCGATCGAAATGGGAATTTTCGATTTTTTGAGAAATTCCAAAAAGTTGTATTCACCATCTTGTAGGGATCTCTTGAAGAAACATTTTTTCTCTCTGACTTTCTTTTCAATCTTGCTTTATTTGGCTGAAAATTCTGATTCTCGTTCATATTTTTGAATTTTGAAAATGCCACAACCCTGACAATTTTGTTTATATCAAAAGATATCATACGAATAAATTGTTTCATTTTTCACCTACTACAAGAAACCGTACTTACAATTTTTGAGTCTTGCAGACAAAAGTCCAAAAAAATGTTCAAAATGCTCCCCCTCTTTCATTTTTCATCCAAAATAGCTGGTTAACGAACTTGACCT
>WSXT02025549.1:0-13936 GCA_011762715.2 Neuroterus valhalla | reverse complement strand
CCATATTTCTCTCTCCCCCATCGAAACTTCTTCTCCTTCTCTTCTGCAGCCTTCCCCTCTTATCCACAAGCCTAATGGCTGATGTTCCGACTCAACCCTCCCTTCTACTTCGAATCTCTCCGTCTCTTCCCACCCTTGCATATTCATGACCACGTAGTCTATCACTGAAGCCCCCACCTTGTTTTCATACGTTCAAAGCTTTCCCCATCCACGTAGAGACCCCCTTTCCTACCCATTCCCGCATTGAAATCCCCCCCCCCCTACAGTACAACCATCCCCTCCTCTTTCTTGCCTATAAATTCTTCCACCCTACCTTCAATCCTCTCCATCCCATCCCTATTATTCACCGTCACAAACTTGCTCGTTACACCTCATATCTTTACAGCCCTCATTTGCACCCCCTTTCCCTTATCACCATCGTGCATTTCTCCTTCAATACCCTCCCTGATCCCCGTTATAATGCCTCCACTAGCCCTACAGTTCTCCTTTAACCTGACCGCCTCTTGGAGCCTCCACGTAAACCCTCTTTGTAGCCTTGGTTCTATCCTGACTTACACCTTGCTCTCTACCCACGTTTCTACTAGTTCAGCAACATCAAATCCCTGCACAAACCTCCAAAAGTCCTCGTATTCCTTTCTTATCCCTGCTACAATTGAAAGGAGGCCCTTTATCCCTCAATCACCCTGATATTTCTGCACCCCATATTTCCTACGAAATAAGTTTCTCTGCACCTTTCTCAACTTCTCTTTCTCCTTATCCCAAACCAGCATTTTCTCCTCTATTTTTATTTTCTGAGATGCCACCTTTACCGCTCTTCCTTCATTCCTCTCTCTTCTGGCTCTGTCATTCAGCAGTCTTTGAATTTCTCTTTCTTCCCACGTCAGATCATGATGGATGTTTACCTTCTCATCGTTAACCCTGCTTTTACTTCACATTACTGCCAACTTATCTTGCCAGTTCTCCAACTCCACCACCGCTACTTTATTCCCCTTTTTACCCTCTAGCCGCACTTTAGTCACCTTGCCCTGAAACCCCCTATATCTTGTAGGAGCGCTCCTACTCCTTTTCGATCTTCTCTGTTTTTCAACTTCAGCCCTCTCATCACGATATTATTTCTTCTACCCTCCTTCTCTCTCGTCTCCATTCTTAACTCCATTGCCCTCATTCTTCCTCGCGTCACCACCTTATCCTCCTCGTACCCACGCCCTCTCACTTTCTCTCCAATCATGCTCTCTGCTTTACTGCAATATCTCTTTATGCCTCCTTCCCTTTATTACTCCACACTAACAAGCCTTTATATGCACCACTCTTTCTCCCTACCACTTGTATGGACTTTCTTGCTCCCCTCCACAACTCAAACCTTCAAAAAACGATTTACCTTCCTTCTTGTCAACCTAACCTCACTTTTTATATTTCACCTGATTTCTCCCTTTCTTACACTTCGGAAACTACTCCTTCTAACCTTAACTCACCTTTCGCGTCCTTACTCACCACCTGCTTTTCCCACCTCACCCTCCATTCACACCTTAAGCACAAATGTCGTAATGCTTCTTCGCCACGTGTCAACTAGCAGACTCCACTACCGCCACCAACATGCAAGTCGCTGCCAACTTATAGAAACATGAATCTAGAACGGTCATCAGAAACCTTATGAACATTTCTCAGATGAGCAATAACGATGATTTATAAGAAAACATGCCAACTCACGAAAAAAACATTTCGGAACAACTAATGACAACCCCTAACAACTATGAAAACAACATTTGTCATCCGTGAATAGTAGCCTTAAGAACCGGATACTACAACCTCTGAGCCTAATTACCACCAACTTTAGAATTGGGCTATAAGAAACAGTCTATATAATAATAAATTATAAAAACAATAAGAACAGGGTAACTTCAATCAACGCACCTAGAGAATGCCGAGAAGAATTCTTATACATATTCAGCGTTTGAACTGAGAAACGTCCAGAAGCTTTTCGTATCAACTCCCAGTAATGTTTGATAAAAAGAAAAATGAGAGAATAAACCATATTAGCTCTTGAAAGAATACAGAGCAACTGTCATCAATATCCTTTGAAAATGGGTACAACAATCCCTATAAAAAATTCACGCCTTCTTCCGACATTGGTCCATAACAAACAGTCCTTATTGAAGCAATCCTTCGGTGCAGTTAATTAGAAACCCAAAAGATGTCAATGACAAGTCTGTTGAACAATTAAGAACAAATTTAAATAGAAAAGGGAAGGAAAATGATAACTTTATACGAACTAGCGAAAAAGCACTCAAGAACGGTCAACCATAACCATATGAACAACTTCCAGTTAAATCAGAACAACGACTAATAACAAACTATATTACCTCTTAAGGATTAAAGTTAGAAATGACTGTCAGAAGCACCTTTCATCCTTAAAAAACTGTTAGTAACTGTTACTAGCATCTTTGAAGAACAAAGACTACAATCCCTGCGGACTATTCACGCCTACTTTTAGAATTGGTCAATAATAAATGGTCCTAATGATAACAATTATTTGGGGCAGTGAATCGGAAACCCAAAAGGTGTTAATGACGAGTCTTCGGAATAAAACAGAACAAATTCAAATGCAAAGAAGAAAAATAGTAATAAATCTAAACGAACTGTCGATAAAAACACCAGAAAACGGTGAACCATAACCATATGAACAACTTTCAGGTGGATCATAAAAACGACCAATAATGAACCATATTACTCCTTAAGAACCACATGTAGGAACTGTCATCAACAGCCTCTAAAAACTTGTACTACAACTCCTATATGAACACTTCACCCCCTCTTTCAGAATCGAATAATAACAATAAGTCTTTATGGGAACAAACCTTCAGAACAGTTAATGTAAAACTCGAAAGGTCTTAATGACAAATATTTAGAACAAATCAAAACAAATGTAAATAAAGAAGGGATGAAAAATGATATGTATATAGGAACCAGAAGTAAAACACTCAAGAATGATCAACCATAACCGTCTTAACAACTCGTAGCTGGATAAGAGCAACGACTGATAACAGACCATATTACCCCTCCAGATGAGTAGTTAGAAGTGACTGGCAGGAGGCCCTTTTATTTATAAGGAAAGCATGAGCAACTGCCATTATCATCTTTAAAAAACAGACACTACAATAACAAGTCCTTAGAATAATTCACACTCACAATAAAACACTCAAGAACGGTCAACCATAACCGTTAGAACAACTCTTAGATGAATAATAACAACAATTAATAACAAACCATATAACCTCTCAAGAAGAGTAGTTAGAAGAGACTGATGTAAGCATGTATTATCTGTAAAAAAACTGTTAGCAACTGTCATTTACATCTTCAAGAACAGATACTACAACTCCTGAAAACAATGAATGCCAACTCTCAAAATTGGTTTATAACTTACATTCTTCTTTTAAAAACTCTTTTGGAATAGTAAATAAAACCCCTGGAGGCAGTCTATTACAAATTTCGAGAACAAGCAAAACAGGACAAACCTCAGTTATAAAAAGAAGAATAATAATAACCCAATGATAACTGTCAGTAACGACACTCAATAATACCTAAATATAACCACAAGAACAGCAAGTAATGAAAAACAATATAAACTCTCAAGAACAACAGTAAGGAGTGTCAAACGAAAACACCTATGTACTATCTGTCAAGAACAGCATGTAGCAACTGTTATTACCAGCCTTTGAAAATAGATACTAGGACCCCTGTGAACGATTTCACACCTTCCAGAACTGGTCAATGGGAAATAATTGGAAGGGACAAATTTCAATAACAGCAAAAGTAATGATAGCACATACCAGCCCAATACCCATACCAGGTCGATAAAAACCTGATGCACATCTCTCATATGAACAATAGCAATGGGTAATAAAAAACAATATACGCTCTCAGGAACAACAGTTAGTAGTGTCTGAAAGAAACATTCACTTTGTGTCAAGAACAAAATATAGCAATTTTTATTAACAGTTCTTACGAACGGATACTACAACCCCTAAGAACATTTTATGCCTTTTTTAGAATTGGTTAATGAGGAACAGCCTGTATGAAAATAACCCTCTGTAATAGTGAATAAAGAACCTGGAAGTCGTGAATAGCAAATCTGGATGCCAATCAGAACAAAAAAAATTCTAGTAACGACAAAAAAAGTCATTAAAACCTCATATCAAATATCAATAACAATGAATCTAATAATAGCTTGAAACAATTGTGAAAAACTGAATTAATCATCCGTTCATAATAGCCTCCAAAAACGGATACAACTGCTAAAAAAAATTACTTCAACTTTTAGAATTGATCAATAAGGAACCGCCTATGTAGGAATAATCCTGGGAAACAATAAATAAAAATTTCTAAGAAAGTTTGGATACAAATCATGGAAACAATTAGAACAAAATTCAAGAAGAAGCTCTAAAGAGTATCATGAACAATTCGTAAGACGATGAGAAATTCAACTTGAGCAGTGATCAGAATGTTTCTGAATCAGGTCCTAACAATGTTCAACAACGGAAAAAAACAACCTCAAACTAACTGTCGATAGCAAGACCTCAAAATGGCGAATCGAAACCATATCAACAATCCTTAGATATTGCTCTCAGAATTGGTCCACAACGAAGAGTCTAGATGGTGACAACACTCTGGAACAGGGTATGAAAAACTCAAAAGTCGAGAATCGACTGCGCTCAGGAGTTTTCGTTTTCTGCAGTTTTCCTCTCCTCTGTCCAAATTTTTAGGTGAATGCGATCGACTCAAATAGAAATTCTGGCTGCAGACGGTAGGGCTTTTAGAGATTGGAAATCCCTCAGTATTGTGTACGTCAAGCATTGCTTGGAGGATCATTATGAGAGTTGGGGTTATTGGAGATTTCGGGAAAGGATTTGAGTTACAGGGTTCAATGTCTTACGATCTCCTGTGGAAGGGGGAACCAAGATATATAAATACCCGAAGAGGGCATGCATGGAGGTGAAAATCTATTTACCTATTGTAAATAACAACACGTCAAGACAGTCAATCAGAACTATATAAACAACTTTCAGATGGACAAGAACAAATAATTAGAAATATTACCTTTCTAAAAAACCATGGTGGAAGTGACTAATGGAATTACCAACCATCTGTCAAGAACACTTTTTAGCAACTGTTATCAATAGCCCTTCAGAAACGGATCCTTCAACTCTCAAGAACAATATTCGCGGATTCTCAGAATTATATGATTAAATTTTTCAAAAAAGCTATTATTATGAACATTATGGATAAAAACTTAGAGACGGACTTGAATAACCTAGAGAAACTTTCTTCGTCTACTCTTAGTAATGTTCGATGGAAAAAATATGCAAGTAACAATCCTTAAGATATGAGGAAAAAAATCAGCAACAAGAACTAGCAACCCAAATTATCCACCCTCGGAAACAATAAAACAAAATTCAGCAATAGTTTAGGAGAACAACTCGCAATAACAACATCCATAAACTGTCAATAATTAAACCTAAGAACAGACATTATCAACCCTATAGATAAACAAGAACAATGATTGACGTTTAACTCAACTTACTCTTAAGAGAAACAGTTAGCAATAATATACAATACAACTGTTAATACTTAAATTTGACATTATCAACAAAAGTCTCTGTAAACAGGTATTAAACCAACTATATAATGAATAGCTATCGATAACAACCCCTAGACACTGTGAAACACAGTTGGTATAGACATGAGAAATACAAGCAGAGCTGGAATTTCATTTTCTCAAAACTGGAGACAAGGAACATTCAAGTAATCGAAGCAAATCCTCAACTCTCATAAACAATTAGTACTAATCAACTGCTTGTTGGATTGAAAACTTTGTGTATCTTCTTTCATCAATAGTCCATGACAAAAAAATGACAGCATTTAGTAACTGAAATCCATTACGAGGCGATTAATTTGTACCAAAAAAAATGTTGAGGGGTCACCCCGAAAATTAGCAAAGATGTAACCACCGGAAGCTACGATCACGATGGCTCTGCCAGAACCATCGATCCCGATGCAACTGGAGGTGATACGTCATCCAACTCTTTACTTCCTACAACACCAGAAGACGATCGAGTCGGGAAAACCAAATCACTGGAATAGAATTGCATACAATCTATTTGCCGACGCTCCTCAAGGCGATGACCCGTATGTCTGCAGGGACCGTCCAATAACAGCCACGACCACCATTGTACACTCGCCGGAACGCCAGGAGAATCCACCGGTCAGCGCCAGGGCCAAGAAGAAACTGACTGCAGGAGAGAAGCAAGCACCAGCCCTGGGTGGGAGAGCGCGCGAACGCCGGCCTCCCCACTCCCGCCGGTTGATACTGGGAAGACTCAAAACTAGAGGGAACCTTGAAGGACACAAAACATCAAGAAACCGCAGCTGCAAATCGAATCCGATCTCGACTCTGACGGTAGCCAGTAGCAGAAGATAAATTATGAACACCTCACAATTGTAAAAAAACAAACAATACTAATGGTCAGTAACAACATGCCATGACAGTAGATAACAAACAGTGAAATCGAACAGTAAAAATTTTTGGGATAAATCCAATTTGAAACTCAGGGACAAATAATAGCAGCTCCGAGAAGGATTACTACAATCTCTAAGAGCGATTTACGGCAACCTATAGGATTGGTCAATAGAAAACAGTCTATGTGAAAAAAGCACCTACTAACAGTGGATAGAAACCCTGAAGGTGATTATTAGCAACGCTCAAGAAGGAATAAAAGAAAAAAACTGCTAATCAAAAATGGTCTATAGGGAGGAATACAGTAAACTCCTACTATCTATCAAGATTTAGATTACGGCCCTGAAAACTATTTACGCCAGCCTTTGGGATGGATCATCGACGAACGATCAATTCAATCATGACTGCTTTTAACGATAAATCATCATTTGTGCATGTAATAAAAATAAACCTATACAATCAACTCTCAGAAGCAATCAATAATACTTAGAGCGCAGAATAACAAAACTCCCAAGGAAAACAGTAATCAACTAAGAATAATAACCTCGACCAATTGTCAAGAAGAATATTCGGTCAATAACAATCCTCTTTAACCATGGAGAAATCTTAGTAACGATAGAAAACGAAACTCAGTGATGCCTAGAAACTGTCAATATCAAGTCTTAGAAACAGTGTATCTATCTATAGATACGATCAGATAAAAAGCCTTAGAGACGGAAAGGTCAACCTAAACCTTTCTTTTAAGAAGAATAATTTCTGGTACCATTAAGAAGAAAATTGGTTCTTCTTCAACGCTCTCTAAATTATACGGAAACAGGTGAAATGAGCATAAAAGGATTACAGAAGGATTCAAAGATTTATGTAGACATCAGTTAAAGCTAACGACGACGAAGCGATCTTGAGTACATTATTTATAAGCGGTGCTGAGTACCACTTTGGTTCTAGTCTCGTGTATCTATACATTTTGTATCGATCCTTCAACAACGTTCTTTAACTGCACATTCTCCATGTAGAATGTTCTTGAATTTCATTTTGTATAGATTTTTTTTCCCCAATCATAAAAAAAACAATCGCCTTGAGAGTGCTCTTTAGGTCCTTCCTTTATACATCAAAATCAATTCAAACCATCTCAACCCATTAAAGCCTTTCCTGCTCCGAATAATAAAACTAATACAAATTGGGTATCGTTTTTTGTAAAAGAAGGACCGCCTTCCAACTCCATCTATCTTTCTTCTTCATTTATTCATACTCTTTCCCTCTGACTGCTTTAGAAGTATACCATACCCATGGTTACTGTTTTCTCTCACCTCTTTTAACCTAAAGATTGTTGTTCAATTCATTACCTATTTTTCAATTTTATACTTTCTCAGAAAAACTTTTCCGGGTGTTTCTCATTTTCTCTAACCATACATCTCGTCTCTCTTCCAGTCTCTTAATCCTTTCCTCACCTTGGCCGTTCTCATCCAAAATCCGTTTAATTCTTTCATCCATGCTCTCTCCTCATTCTAGGTTACCTGTACACCTCCGTTAGACTTGCAATCGAGATCCCTGCTCATTCCAACTTAGTCTCTACCTGTGTACTTATACCTATATCTCCTATACCTACTCCGAACTCTTTCTTATCTTACCTTTTCTTGCCTTCATCTCTTTATCTCTTCCTCTATCCTTCGATATTGCCCACTCTCACTTCCATACCACAGCCAACCCTCGACGATCGTTTTCTCTCTCATAGTTCTTCCAGCATAAACTGGACAGTTAAATTTCACCTCCTTTACTTATCTGAGGCATTCCTCTTAATAATCTCATACACCTTTCTTCCTTCCTTGTGACTTCTTACTTCATCCTCATGCAGTCTATTTTTTCTGAAATACCTCTCACTCTCGTCCTCCATCCTTCAATCTTCTTTCCTGTTCTTCTTCTCCCACCAACACTCCCTACCTAGTCTACTTACTCCCTCTTCCGAGAATTTCTTCTCCTACTAATACGTTCGCCAATCGGTCAGAATCTCTGAACTCGCTCTTCTCGTCTCCATCCTAACAATATAACTAGGTTTGCTTCTGTTCAACCCCAGCATCCATCTGATGTATTTGTCCTGTAGCCTATTCACCCTCTTGTTTTCCTCCTACCCTTAGACCTCTACTTCATGCAGTAGCGCACCTTCTCTCCTGAACACTATAACCTGGGACGTATCTGCATTCAACTCTAACCGGCTACTATCCAGTTATCTCCACAATCTCTCCTTCATCTCTTTCAAGGCCTCCTCACTTTTCACCAACAACACTATGCGATCTGCATACGCAAGGAATTAGATTCCATCCTCTCCCACCTCCACTCCTCCAACTACTCCTTCTTCTAGCTTCCTCTCCATGTCAGCGAATAAGATTGCGGAAAGCGTTGGGCTAAGCAGACACCCCTGCCTCAACCCCCTATCCATTCAAAAACTCTCTGGAATCTTGTCCCCTGCTCTCACCTTATCTTTGTCTTTCCGTACACCTCTCTTACCCTCTCGATCAAACCGATTCATACTCCTTTCTCCTCTATCGCAGCCCACAACTTCTTCCTATCCACTGAAGGGAAAGCGCCTTTTAGATCCACGGAACCACGCTCACCTTTGACTCCTTCTTCACTATATCTCTATCTACCACGTTCTGCAAAATATAAATATTGTCGATAATGCCCCTACCCGCTCTGAATCCCGCCTACGTCTCCGGCAAAATACATCATTTCGTAACCTCTCAGCTAGTACCGTCGCGCTGTACGCCGTATTCATCAATGTGATTCCTCTATAATTTTTCTGCTTATCCCTATCTCCTTCCTTATATAATGGAACTATCAACTCCTCCCTTCACTCTTTTGGAAATCCTTCTCTCTTTAAACCTTCTTTACTACCTCTTTATGTATGTCTCCAACCGCTGGTGTACCAACCGTGCTTCGTTCTGCACCCCGTCAAAGCCTGCTGCTCTCGTCCTTCTTATCTTTCTCATTTGTATCTCTATCTTGTAGTCATTTACCTCCATTTCCCCTTCGGCCCTGGTTCTTCTACTTCCCACATCTCTCTTTCGTTGGTCTGAGCCCCAAAATGGCTATTTAGAAAACTCGCTCCACTCCTCACTTATGATCTTATCACTGATCCTCTCCTTGCACTTTCTAAATCTATCAATTATCTTCCACACGCACCCTTAGTCCTAGAACTCTTCAACTCCTCTTCCATATCTTTCTCTCTCCCTTGCTCTTTCCTTTTAAACATCAACCTCAACTCCTTCCTCATCTCTACATTATTCTCTCTCTATCTCTCTCCATTCCCCATCTCACTACGGTTTCTTCATTCATTTTTTGTTCTTCCTAAATCTTTTCTTTTGCACACACCCTTTAGTCCTTGCTTTAAGCCCCCCCCCGCCATATCTCTTCCGCCAGCTCCCCTCTGAAATCTACTCCACCCTACTGCTCCTGGGTTTTTTTCTATAGCCCCCTCCGTCTATATCTCTCTCTCACATAAAAACTTTTTTTTCTCCTTACCTTTTGCCGCCTTTCCCTCTTACACACAATATTTATGGCTGATGGTCCGAATCTGTCCTTTCTTCTACTGCAAGTAACTCCGTCTCCTCCCACCCTCGCATATTCATGACCACAAAATCTATCACTGAGGCCTCCACATTGCTCACATACGTGTCTCCTCCATCCCCGTTATAATTCCCTCATTAGCCACGCACTAGACCACAAAGCACGCGAACAATGATTGTTGTGTGTCTATTTAAAGAACATTATTTTATTCTATTATTTTTATTTGATTGTTGTTTTTCGTCGCTGATAAAAAACAAGAATAGTAAATAAAAATGCAAATCCAATTAGGAAGCGAGTAGAGGTTTGATTTTATAAATGTTGCAATGTTCGAGAATTCCCGCGATTGCATGAGAGACCGAGTTCTTTGAATTCAAAATAGAATCTCCATCGTCTCAATTGGAATTCATTCACCGTGAAAGGGGCTCAAGTGTTTCAGTCTCTTTGTTGTTTGCATATTTTGCTCCAAACGAGAAAAAGTCAATAAATTTGACGATGAATAGAGTGAATGCATCGTTCCATGAAAGTACCAACTTTTCCCTTTACCTTCCATCAGTTTAAAAAAAATATAGATTCAATTTATTTTTACTTTTTCAAAAAATATTAATATTAATGATATTATTATTCAAATTGTACAATTCTAATCCGTGATTCATATTTTAGTCATGATGATTTATATTTTTGGTTTTCCGGCCATAAAGAAGTTTTGAACTTTAACTGTTTTGTAGTGAAATCAAATATTATACACGAATTCAACAATTTTAGTAGGAATCTCAACTACTCGTCTATATAATCAAGAACTCAAATACAACTTTCTGTTAAAAAAGGACCGAATTATCCGCTCCGCTAGGATCCGAACTCATAACCTCTCGTTATCCAGACGAGTGCTTTCCCAACTGAGCTGCGGAACGTTCTTGTAATATGAACTCTCTTGACAATTGAACAGTTTTCACCAAGTCGTCTTTTTGGAACTGAACTTCAGCTAGTTCTTGAAATATTTATCAATTTGATAAGGAAATTGAGCTATTAGCTGAGAGTTAAATCCTCTTACGAAGGTTCATTTTTTTTTTCCTTTTTTTGGAATTTTCATTATCGTTATTTCAATATTTTTGCTAGAAACTGGATCTCTTTGGTTGAAAATTCATCTTTTTTTTCTTATAGAGACTCATCATATAAGTTCAAACTCCATATTTTTGGGTAAAAATGTACACATTTTCTTGGAAAATGGTTTTTTTCTGGTTGAAAAACAATCTTCTTAGTCGGAAATTAATTTTTTCCTCCCAAATCCAAGTAATCCATGAAAACTTTAAGTCTTTTGTTGTAAATCTACTTCTTTTGCTGAAGATTTATCCTTTTAGTCTGAAATTTTACAATTTTTTTTCTTATTCCAATTAACAATTTCGTTTTTCAACTAAAAACGCACCAAATTTACTTCAATATTTTTTTTCTTCTATATCCATTTATTTTGTTTTAAAGTTAACTATTCTTGGTTTGAAGTTCATTCTCTTGTTGGACATTATACACTTTCATTGGTAGGCCGTCCTTTTGGATTTGAACTTCAACTATTAAGTAGAAAGTCTTTGGTTAAAAATTAACACATTTTGAGGAAAATTTGTTTCTTTCTGATAAAAATCATTCGTCTTGGTTGAAAATCGAGTTTTCTGCTCGCGAATTTAACTCTTTTGTTAAAAATTAATCTTTTTCGCTGAAAATTCATCATATTAGTTGGAAACTCATCTCTTTGGTTGTAAATTGGACTATTTTATTCAAAATTCTTTTTTTTCGTTCGAATTTTTCTGAACTGTAGTAAACTGTGAGCCGTAAAATCTAATCCATCTCATTTTTGGATGAGTATCTATAATTTTTTCTCTTGAAAATTTATGTTTTTCCAATTTCTTTTATCTTCATGAGAGATGGATAAATGAATTCTTTGAACCGCTGGTCTTCTATACATAAAAAGAGAAAGCTCTCTAATGGAGCAGAAACGTTTCGCTTTTAGCGTACAAGCCTCTTCAGTTATAGTAAAAAATTAACTCTTCTTAGATCACATTTTCTAGAATATAAGCCACGATCTCCTGTTCCTAAACAGTGGATAAAGACAACAAATAGGGTAAGTGTACCGGTCTCCGGACACGTACCAGTGGTCAGACAACCCTATGTATTTCGTCGTAGAAATAGTTCAGAAAACCATAATCATTAAAAGTAAATAGATGTTTGAAATTCGCATAGTTTCTCGTATCCCGAAAGGCAAAAAAACCAGGTGTACTATCTTTCATTCCACTGTATTACACATATTTCGAAAGCCGGTCACCATTGATCGCCATTTTGGGGTCGTGCGCTATGTTTCCTGTCGGGAAACAGCGTGTTCTTGTATCATCATTTGAGATGTATTTGTATTTGGATATAACTTGATTGGTTGCGTTTATCAAATGTGGGAGCCTTACAAATTTCGAAATTCTTTGCAATTTAAATTTGTATACCGTATATGCAAGGATTTTCAGTCTGTCCGAACTTGGGTGCAGAATTTTTTAACTTGCTAGAAGTCGGACAGGCTGTCCGACCTCTGGTGAAAACGTCATCCAAACAGTGTTTGTAAAGACGGACAGTCCATATCTAACCTCCCTAACCTCAGATACATGTTATTTTAGTCGAAGTTTTATTTTTGTAGAGAGTGTTCACGGTCTATTTCTTGTACAAGTTTTCAATTTGCACATAATATGCAAATTTTTCACGTCAATGAATTTGGTTAAAAATAAATAATCATACACACACACTTTATTGATCAATTCAAGCCTAATTTCACCTTATTAATCCTTTTTAATTTTTTATATTAAATTTCTTATTCATGAACACGTGGCGTTGAACTTCCGAGAAACTGATTTTGCAGTCAAAAACATTTTATTACGATCCAAACATACGCATGGAACAAAACCAACCTAAAAAATGGAGTTCCTAATAGAGAATACGGAATTGGAATTTAATCAGTAAAAATGATTCGATTTGATGTAAAAAGCATTTTGAAATAATTATTGTTGCTTCAGGTATCTTAAAATGTTGTATAAACAGCAAAATTCTTTTTAAATAAAGCATTTCGCATCTTTGAAATTCTGTTCGACTATTAAATACATGCTGTCCGACTACTGAAAATTTTGTCCGACCACTGGTGTTTCCTCATATTTCTCCGAAAAACCTTTTATTCCTAATAAAACCAATTTAACTTCAAAATTAAGGACAAAAATAACTTTAGCAATACAAATAAAGTCCATAAATCCGAACCTTTTCTAGAAAAAATAAACAAATAAATGCTTAACGTAATTCAGAATAACACTATTTGTCCGACCACTGGTACATTTACCCTACCAACAAACAAAATAGTGGCAATCATATTGCTACGCTTCTTCTGTGGTGAGGAAGTAGTGTGCTGGTGACGGGAGGGGAGGAAGGAGGTGCAGTGGGATGTGACAAGGGTTAGTTTGTCTCAGATGATTGTGAAACTCTCTTCGTGGGGGACATTGGAGCAGGTTGGTCTTGGTTCTTTCCAGCAAGGAAGGCGTCGAGTCGCTGCATGGATTTGGGCTCTTCCTTCCTCAGGCTCGTGCGTACGGGGAGGTACACGCGGTTCACGCCGCGTCCTTGGATGAATCGTTCCCAGGCCTTCAGCCCGTCCATATTGGACTGAGGACCCTCGTTTATTTGTTATATAAGTGTAATATATTTTTGTTTTGTTTTATTTTTTTTTTCTTCGAATTTTAATTCTTATTATCATTTTTTTTGTCTTTTTTTTCATTTTTGTTTTATTTTCTTTCCTTTTTCAACAAACGAGATAGAACAAGAACATAGGACCTATTTAGGAGGGGCCATGGTAGT
>WSXT02025538.1:0-10711 GCA_011762715.2 Neuroterus valhalla | reverse complement strand
ACACGAACAAGACGATTGCGATACGCATAAATGTATTCACTGTTTTATATTCATAATCGAAACACTGTAATTTTAATGAAAGAACTCTATCGAATAACATTTCGACTTTATAAATAGAATAGGAAGGCTCAATGACAACCTTCTACAAAAGCCAAGTCAATTATTTACTGATATGACGTATTTACTATTCACGTGGATGACACAGTAAATCTTAGAAGTGTTTTTTATCTTTGGTCGCATCAAAACCATCATCCGTTAATATTTATATTCCTGAAGAGCGGAATATTTCACAATAACGTCTATCACTGATTTTTTCATGGAATCCAGTAGTGAATGAAATATTTCTTGATTCTGTGCGATAAAAATTTACTTTTAAGGGGGGTTGTGCGGCTCGTCTCAGGCCCAGCTCAGGCTTCCTGATTTGTAAATTTATATAGCGGCCCTGATAAGGTCCGAATGGAGCCCGGATAAGTTGCCTTTATTATTAAGTAAGGCAATCTAACTAATATCGTACCTATGGCTCTTATAAAGTCTAAATGAGGCCCTTATAAGGACGCCTTTACTGATGATCAGGCGTACCTTTGTTCGTTACGAAAAACAAAGTCCCAACACTAGATGTTAGAAATAAACCAAAATTCAACTTCAGATGCAAGGGTTGCTTTGTTATGAAATGTCCCAAAAAACTCTTCTAACATGAGTTTGTTTATCCTTTTACTGGATGTTGAACGTATCCAAGATAAGTTCAACTTTTAAGTCGTATTACTGCATATATTGTGCATATATTACATTCTATGCATGTAAGTATAATGTCTTATTGCTTGAAGCTACAAGAAACACAATGTAACTCAAGTTCGGTATTCCTTCACTTAATTTAACTTTTTCTGAAAACATCAAAAGTTCAGTAATATTTATCAGCATATTAAGCGATAGTTTCGACTGAATTCAAAAAGGCCCGCGCTTTTTGGTACATGCGCAGTTGAAAGCAGTTACCATCACGACCAGGCCAGACGTAGTCATCAATCGAACATTTGTGCAACGTTGTGATACTATGACATGACTGTTCCGGTAATTTTTTCAATTATTTGCATATTCCAGTCTGCATCAAATGGAAGTAAATGGAACCAGTGGGAATGAGTGCAGGACCAAATTCATGCCTGAGTGTAGAGTATATTCAGTACACATACCCAGGGAACGAAAATCTATTCAGTTGCATTGAATGGGTTTTGAAGGCTTCTGAATTCCGTATCTGTCACTGGAATTCCAGAGAAGAATTTCACTCGTTATTATTTTTCCGTCTGACTTACAGGCCGCAAAAGCTTCTTCTTATAGAAGTCAAATAGAAACAGGAATCCAGTGGCCTTGTATATTATTTCTCCAAATCTTTCGTAACTTATAAACTTTCAGAAATCGTGTGAAATATGGGAGTCTAACCTCAAAAAAGATTCAAAACTGTTCAAGGAAATGACCGATAGACATAGGAGCAAACTGATTCAGTTATCAATTCATGAATCTGCAAATGACATACGCAATTCACACAGACGTCATTTCAATGGATTCTTTTTTCCTGGGTAGAAGACTAGAAGAGTGAATCCTGGAGTTGCAACACGCTTTTTATTTCCTGGTATGTGATTATTCCATCAAGTATTTCAGAAATTCTAGTTACATAGGTGAACGATTATATGTAAAATTACCTCGCGATACAGTCGTGTGCGTGGAATGTGCAAACAATAAAAATTGATCAATTTTCAAGTTAGGGCGAACGTAATGCTCTCCCCAGCACGCGTGCGCAGGCTTTTTGAAAGAAGAAGTATAAAAAAGTGATGAAACTAGTTGGAAGAAGCAAAAACTTGTTACTCTAACTTTTTCTTGTCGAAAGTTTCATTCAAATAATCGTTGATTGTTTAAACAATAGCTAATCGGCTATCATCATAAAGTAACTTGTAAACGTGAAACACACTATTGGACTTCATAAAAAACAAGCAAGAAACTATGATTTCACATCTTGTTTTCGTAAGAAGTTGAATACGGACAAAAATACAGATACAGTTTTTCAAATATTTAAGATTCGCCCTTACACCCTTACTTCTTTGCTACTTCTTCCCTACCCCTCATTCCTCCTCCTACACTTCACCCCTTTGGCTCCCTTTATTTCCTCACCTTTCCCTTGCCCTTTGCTCACTTTAAGCCCCCCCCCCTCCCCTCATTTCCCACCCTTCATCTATTTCTCTTTTTACTCATTACTTCACTTTTCCTCCCGCTGCTCCATTCCCTTTCCTTCTCTACTCACCCTTCATTTCCCCTTTCACAAAAAATTTCAAGGCTTTTTGTCCGAGGCTCTGAAATTCTGATTTCTTCATCGAAAAAAATAGTTTATTGGTTGACACTTCAACAGTTCATTTTTCCATGCCCCATACTAATGTGACAAGTGAGTTAGTCCAGATCAAAATCCAAAACGGCAGATGCAATATGGTGGACCAAAATTTGAAAAAATATCGATTCGACTGAAAAATTCTACGTTCGGGTTCCGGGGTCGACAATTCCAAATCAAAGGCCAGTCCTGAAGATGCGAGCTGTAACGTTTGCGAAACGTCGACAACATTTGTAGTTTGTACACGATCGAAACCCGAAACAACTTCATTTTCAATTCCAAATCAAAATTTGAAAATCCCAATAGCGAATCCAATATGGTGGACCAGAATTGTTGCATTCTCGTTTTTTCCTATTGTATCGTTTTTTGCTTATCTATCCCCCTCTCAATTCTCTTACGCTCTCTTTTATTTTCTCTGTACCCTCCTTACATTCCTGGTCCTACCAACCTTTTTCTCCTATATCCCTTTCCCCTCTTTGTCTTATAACCTCTTTTATTGTTTCAATCACCCCCTCCATTTCTTCTATTATCTCGTACACTCCTTCCTCTTCTGTACCTTTTAGATTCTAATTCTTCATTTTTTCCAGATTCTTTCAATTTTTCTCTTTCCCAGCGCCCCATGTTTTCCGTTCTTACCTTTTGCATTTTCCACTTCCATTCCCACCATTGGCTTTCTTACTCTTCCTTCTACTGGAATGTAGTCCATTACGATCTCCCCTTTCCCTGTAAACATTATTTCGCCATCCTCGTCCCCCTCTGCACCTCCATTACAAATGGACAATCCTGCTTCTCCCATCAGCTCCAGAAGTATACTACCCTCTCGATCTGTTTCTCTATGTTTCGGTTTCCTCACGAACACCTCCTACTCTTTATCCCATACCTCTCCTTCCTGATCTCTATTCCATGCATTGAGATCACCCTCAATCAATACCAGTTCCCCTCCTCTTTTTTCTATCCACCTCCTTACAACTTTCCATCCCTTCTCTTCCCCTATTCTTTTTCCCCTTCTTTTATTCTTCTTATCATTACTACGTCCTCTGTTTCGCACATCTCCCTCGGCTCCCCGTTCTAGCACAAGACCCTTTCTCACCCCTGATACCTGGTCCACCACTCCTCTCCCTTTCTCATGTTCTTTTCTTGCTTCTTGCATCTCCCAAACATATCCTCTTGGTAACTTTTATTCCATCATTATTACGTCTCTTTTTTTTCAATTCCTCCGAGAAACCTTTGACCTTGTTTTTCGATCCTAGAACATTCCAGAACGCTACTTTCACTTCCCCATCTCCACTTGTCCTCGTCTCTATGTTTGTTTGCCTTCCGTAAACCCCTCCGCGTTATCTTTAGAGCCTCATCTTTCCGTTAACCCTACCTATTATTACCCTGCTACCTTTCCTTCTTCCTTCCCAAACACTCCACGCTATTCTTCTCTCCCGACAGGTCATATCTTCTTCTATTATTTTTGTCCTCCCTTTTAACATTCTCTTTTGACCCATTAGTTTACATCTACCTTCGCCACTTCCTAGTATCACACTAATGTCGGTGAGTTATAAAATGGATGCCGAAGTGCTCGGAAACAGATTAGAAAGTCAGGTAGAAGAAAAAGGTAATATTCTACTTAACCAGACGAGGTTCAGGAATGAAATGGAAACAACCGATAACATTAACGTTTCAAACTATTAAGTGAATAGGAATATGTGGCGAAAGAAAAGAAAACTAGTGACCTTGAGATTTTGAAGCAGCCTTCGACTCAGTGAACAGAAGGGTGTTGTGGCAAGCTATGGAAGGAAGAGGAGTAGATAAGAAGCTGATTGTAGGAATAAAAGAAATATTTGTAGATATAATGCCCAGAGTAACGATAGGGAATGAATAATGGCAGACTTGAAGGAAAAGCCAAAGGAAAAAGGAAAAGGAGGTACCATCTTGGGTGGCAATAAGCCACCCAAGTATGCTCTTTAGCATATGCGGATATTGGCAGAGGATAAAAGAGGATTGAATTTGATGTTAAGAGGGTTTAAAGAGTACGCAAAAGGAAAAGACTCAACGGTAAACGTTAGCAAGACCAGGATAATAAGCTTCAGGAATATAAGGAAGAAAATATAGTGGAAGTCTAACGGAGGAATGGTTGAACAAGTGGAGGAATTTCGAAAACTTGGGGTTTTGGTTCGATGCAGGAGGAGGCTAGTATGTGCTAGTATGGGCAGTCTTATGCAATGGAGTAGAAATTTGGGGTTTGAAGGAGAAAAAGAACGGGAAGTCTCCACGAAAGATTCTTGAGGTGGGTTATGAGGATAAGTTGGAGTTGTCCAGTCCAACTTCTGAGAGAAGAACTGGGTAGAGAAAAAATGGTCGTTCGGCAAGTGGAAAGAGCGTGGAAGTTTGAAGAGAAGCTGAAGAGGGGAGCGAAACCGCGCTAACGTGCATAAAGGAGATTGGATTTAGAGAGAGGAGAGGCAAGACAGAAGGCTCAAAATGGGAAGAAGAGGGACAGGAAAAAAGAAAGAATGTGGTATTCATGAAAAGAATATAGCATCGTAGGAAATAGAATTTGAGATGTTGGTGAGACATGGAGAGGAAAGACAGAGGAAAATTCTGGAATCACAGTACAAAAGATGGTATAAGATGGTAAAATGGATGGGGGATCCAGAATACCTGACAAAGATAAGAGGGGAGAGTAAAGGAAATAAAGAGCTAAGGTTAAGAATAAGAGAAGGACTTGAAGCACGTCGATACTGAATAGACGAAGAAGAGAAAATGTGCAGAATGTGTAGAATGTGTGGTATTGTGTGGCCTGCTCTTTGCATTCACCCGGCAAGTGCCACGGCATATTTTTGGCACGCGGGGATGGCTTTGAGGTTGCTAACCAGTGAAGGCGTCGCACCTCCCAGAGCACCGATGATGAGAACATTTAATTTAACCGAATATCGTCGATGATGTTCTTGTTGTAGGTGTTCTCTGAAATCTTTGTATCTCTCCTTTTTTCCGGTTTTCTTGCCTTTGATATTGTAGTCGTCCAGGGCCGAGAATTCGATCACGAACATAGTTCGGTCTCGCTTGTCAAGAAGCACGATGTCGGGTCTTGTGAGTTGGATTGAGGCTATTGTCGAGAAATCATTGTTCTAGTAGATTCGGCACTCCTCGTTCTCAACAATGGACTCTATCCTCCTTGGAGCGTTCGGCAGGGCAGGGTCGCGGCCAACGCCATAAGAGCGACAAAGATGGTGTTAGAGCACTCTTAAGGCAGCAGGTGCATAGGTGCTCAGGGAGAATCAGACACGCGCTGCACCTATCGCTGGGAACCTCTTGACGTAATATGCTCCTACGGTATGCTTAAGTGGAAATCACACCGTCATGACACGCGAAAATAAAACTCTCTGTTCCTGAATTTATTCCAGATGATTTGAGGAAAGCAAAAATTGACTCATGTGACAAGGGTTGATCTTTTACAATTTTATAAAAGTTTCCGTGCATCACATTTTCTTCATCTTGTTTTAGGGAACTTTTGGCCTCCGCTTTTTTCACCTGTGTTTTGAGAAGTAAGGCATCTTGTTGGAGTAATGCACTATCCTCAATTCTGATGTTAAGGTTCAAGCTAAGGGTTTCAACTGCCTGCTCCGCGGCTTTGTAAAGGAACGCTCCTTCCCCACTCATTTCGTGATTCCTGACCATCGCCAGGAGAGGATCTCTACCGTTCGCGATGATATGAACAGTACTAAGGATGATTCGATTGTATAGGCATTCAAGATTGAGAAGTCCGCGTCCGCCTTTACGGCGTGTGATGTATAAGCTCGGAAAGGACGAGTTGATATGCAAACTTCTCTTCATATGCATCATTTTGCGCGTTGTAATGTCAATGGCCCTGAGCTCGTTCTTAGTCCATGGAACCACTCCAAACGAATAGAGTAGAACTGGGACGGCAAGTATGTTAGTCGCAGATATCTTGTTCAACAACGACAGGTTGGACGACCAAATCCGTCGGGGCAGATGTTTGTATCTGCTTTGGAGAACCTCCTTTACAGATGCTGTATCCTGAATGCGGGTCTCAGGCACGCCCAGGTATTTGTAAGTTACAGATGAATCTTCGCACACTTATCCAATCCAAAGTTCATACCGATTTTTCGTGTGCACCTCCCGACGATACTAAGAGCATCTTCAAGATGCTCTTTTCCAGAAGCATAGATCTTAAAGTCATCTATATAAAATATGTGAGTGACTTTATGCTCACGAACATTAGTTCCGCCACCGAGGTACCCACGAGAATCGCGGAGTGCGAGGGATAGAGGCAATAGTGTGAAGCAGAAGAGGAGAGGGCTCATTGCGTCACCCTGAAAGACACGTCTCTGGAAAGTGATACTGTTGGTAGTCACACGATGTTTTCCAGAAGTGATAGTAAATCTGGTATTCCGAAGAGGCATCAATCCCTCAATGCATCCTACTATAGCTGAAGTTGAATCAAAAGCTTTCTGGCAATCAATTCAGGCCATCGACAGATTGCGTTTGTAGTTTACAGCGTCTTTGCAGACACTCCTGTCGATCGGCAGGTTTTCCCGACACCCTGCTGGTCCTCTTTACGATCCTCGTTGTTCGTAAATCTCATACAGGTCCAATTATCTGAACAACCCTGTCATTCGGGATAGATGTAAAGACCTTATACACCGTGTTCAGACAAGTTATTGGTCTGTAGTTCCTTGGGTTGGACAAGTTGCCTTTCTTCGGTAGGAGTACAGTTCGTCCTCACACGAACTTTATCTCCGACTTTAAATATGAGGTAAAGATGTGGGCCAGATGTTAGTGTGTAGAAGTGAACTTCTTAGACCAAAAGTTCTCAATACAATCTCGACCAGTAGCGGAGTAGTTCTTTGTACCCCTAAATACTTTCTTTACCTCCTCAGCAGTGATTGGTGGGCATTCCCTCTCGGATATTATGAGGTTATTGCACAACTCCTTGAAACGTATGATGTTCTCAGTGTCTTCATTTAATGGATGTTTTACTTCGGAAATCTCTCTCCAAAATGCCTCGACTTCTTCGGACTCTGGTGGGTTTTTGACAAGAACAGGAGGATTGCTAAAGAGGCGCGTTGGGTCAGCGAGAAACTTTTGATTCTCCCTGACCCATCCCTCCCTCTTTTTAACTCTCCTCCTTGCGTCAGATAGTACTCGTATTTTGGCAACAATGTGCTGTTTGATGGTCATCAGCTTTGACATTTTCAATGTGTGATGATGAATCCTCATTTTATGAGCGAACTTTTGGACCCTTGCCGTAAAAGGCTTACCAAATTTCATCTAGTCAATCACACACTGCATACGGGACGCGTTTTGTCTTGCCCAGACAATCTTCTTGTTTAGTTGATGCAAGCGCTTTTTGGTTTTTCATCAATCGTTGGTTTGGATCTCCGATTTGAATCAGCCAAAGCTCTTGCCGCATCATTAACTGAACAAGTGATGGTCTAGAGGTCTGCATCTTCTGAGAGATCTTCACGAGGGTAGCATCCATTTTAGCCAGATCATAGGGCTTGGGAGGAACCTGAATGTTAATGTTCCTCCTTGTCCTAAAATCATCATCGTCTCTCAAGGAGAGCCTCGTATCAGGAGTTGGTCTCAATGTCACTTCCTGATTTTCCTCTGCGGCTTGTTCTTGCAGCTGTTGAGGAAGCGTTCCGCGTAAATCTCTTATTCGTGCGAGGTTAACGGCACGGTTTCCTAACACTTGTTGTGAAAGGTGCAAGAGCTCTGGGTGTTCCTGGCACCACAGAGTGTGCAGGCGCACCATGTAACCTCTGCGGTTGGGGACAGTGCTGGCATCATAGCAACTAAGCAGGTTATTATCGAGTTGATCCGTCCATAAAGAACGTCGATTATCTCGCCGGTTCGTCATCGTGTTTCGACCTAATTCAGCACCCCGAACTCTCGAACGATCGGCAATACTGGCCGAACCATTGTCGGGTGCTCTGCGCGTTCGATCATTTCGAACCGCAATCATAATTGGATTTGTGTGTTGTGCTTCCATAATTATTCCCACAAGTAGCTAGGGGAGGGATTGTCCAGCCTCGCAGAGCCCCGCATGCGAGAGCAAGGCTGTATACTCCAGAAGGTATACTCCAATTTTCCCTATTGGGAAAATTGTTGCCTGGTCGTTATTCCAATGAACACCAGGGACAGCATTTTGGATAACAAACGCATAATCTTCTGCAAAATCATAAATTTCAAGACATTGCTCATCTTGCAATTTTTTTTCACATTTTTGTAACAAGTTGCTTGTTCGTTCGCGATAGAAGAATGGATGAGGAATGCTTTACCGGATTCGCAAAAGTTTTGAATGAATTGTTCAGTCGAAACTGTTACAGATTGTTTAGTCGTTCTAGGTTCTGAAAACCACTGTTTGTAACTTATCTGCGAAACGTTACTTTTCTCAAAAACTTTCGACAAAATAGTGGCCAAAGTTTTGGATGTTGGGCATTCTTGGCATTGTCCAAAAAGCATTTCTCCGTCGGATTTGAGCAAAGTGAAAGCAACAAAATATCTTGATAGTTTCTTACAGGATTGTTTTCTTTTTTTTATCAAATTCACTATGTGACTCCCTGTGAAAGCAGGAATCATTATGCTACTATCTTTTCAATATTACTTCAAAGTATATCTAAATATTCAATCGCGTCTTAGAATTCTCAATGTTTTCGAAATGAAAGGGACGAGGAAAAAATATTGAAAAACAAAAATAAGCAAATATAAAGATTGAAGTTTACTGATTTGTGTAACGTTCATTTAACCTAACTCAATAATTGCGTTAAATGATATTGCATTTTATCAAATAAATTTTTCTACGCTGTATACCTGATGCCATTAGCTTCATATTTTCATGGATGGGACAAACGCTAACAATATGTGTTCCGCCTGAGCCAGCCAAAATACAATGCTCTGGCCTGAGCGAGCAAAATTTGGTCAAGCCAACTTTCATATATTAGTATTTTCCTTAATGAATTTCAGGTATATTTCTTTTAAGTTCCCCAATATTAAACGTTTTTGGAAAACAACGGATTTCCCATTTATTTTCACCGATTTTGTATCTTTTTGCCCAGGCATTGAAGAACTAACATCGTCGGATTCATAAGATTCTTTAATTTTAGTTACTGTTTCGGCACAAAAAACTTTTCCTGCAATTAAATAAACCATCAATTTGAATTACAAAAACTTTTAACGTGGCTGACGTTAAATGTTTACGCAGCCAACAACTATTAAAATCAATTATTGAAAAATGACTTCAAAATTCGAACTACTGCTTACCAGCTCTGTTGGGCGGTGTTGAAAAAATGCCCTCTCTCAGTGTCAACTCTCGAGCTTTACGTACGAAGTAGCGCAAAGTATTCATTAATTTAGCTGTCTTACGCACAGACCGTTATATTCCCAAAACTGTTATTATTTTAATTTTCTTTTGCTGGCTTTTATTTGGGTCATGAAACTGCTTTCAATGCTGAAATAAACTGAGGACTATGTTCATACTCATCCCACAATGAGTAAACATAACAAAAATATGTTAATGTAAAAAACATTGATAATTAATGAAAAATTTCCGAAACATCAACTTACTTCGGATTCAGAATCGGAAAGAGCAAAAATGTCGTCATCTGAGAATTCAGGGTTAGAGTCACTTGAATTCTCAGGGTTTGAGTTGAAATTATTCGACGTTTTTATTGTTTCTGAATAAATTAATCACATATATAAAAGAATCATAACGCGATTTTGAGCAAATTTGACCAACTAGTGAAGCATGTACTCACTCGTTTCTGTAAGGCACTGATTCCCGATTCTTTTCTACATGGTGCACAAAAAACATCGGTCGATTTTAAAAATTGTAATTTCTCTGAGATCAATTTTGACGGGTGGCGTAAATTTGTCGTTTGACTTTTTAAAGAGTGTTTTTTTTTCATTAAAAGGATTACAACACTGGGTTCTGAATTTCGAAAACGACATTTTTAAGAACAAAATGAAACACTGCGTGATTACAACTGAACTGCCGATTGTTAGAAAGCAACGTTTCAAGAAAATTGACAAATGTTTAACACATCGTACTTTGTTTTGGTTGTGATGACAACAGACAAGATCTCCGCCTCCGTTTGACATACTCTTAGAACAAGCTCGTTTTCCAAAAAAATTCTTTAAACAATCCTCGAACTTTAGATAACGATAATCTTAGGTTCTTTCGAAATTCGTCATCGAAACGGAGCGTTTGAAAGTGCCAATGCGTAATTTACGACTTGAGTTGGGAATGGAGTATTAAAAAATGTTTGGGATAAAATATAAAAATTCCATCATCACTGGTACTTTGTAGACAGTTATATCCATGTTCTCTAC
>WSXT02025527.1:0-13937 GCA_011762715.2 Neuroterus valhalla | reverse complement strand
TTTTAATTGGTGCCCAAAAAAAGCCCAAAATTCTGAGCTATTCAAAATACCGAAATTCGATTGTGGAGGTGCCAGCTTAACGGACCTGGTCGACTCGGAGTTCATCAGTTAGATGCTAGAATTTGGCGCACTGGCCTGGTGTATAATGCTGATGTATGTGTGTAATAATTACTCTAAATAATCTAGCGACTAGAAAGCGATAGTTATTGAAATTGAAATTCATAATTAATTTTACTATTATTATATAATGGAAATATTGATTGGAAGTTATAAATTTCCTGCCATTAACACTAACCTATGAATTCTCACTTTCTACATGAATTGTTTATAGAAAATAAAGATACCCTTCTGAACGTTGCTTTTTATTTTCACCGAGACTTACATAATAAGTACACTTATTGGTTGCTACCTAAACCATTTTTCGAAAATTTTGCATAACTGTCTCTCTAGTATTTTTGGTGAAGCCTTCTTACCTCAAGGTCAATGCCTTTATCAAGTCAGAATGTCTCCTACTGTGTAGTACGGTAAAAATTCATTAACTTTTGATCAACCGTAATATTTACCCCACAAAATGTTAGAAGGAGTTCATTATGAACAAAATGAATACCCAAATTTTTTCTTCACTCTCCATTCTCGTTAAGGCTTTCAACATTAGAAAGCTCTTTACCTACTACTCAGACTATGCCACCTAAAAAAGTCTCATTAAAGGCCTGATAGGATTTTGTGAAAAAACGTTAAATAATAGTGAATACGAGAAGAATTTCAATAATGAGTCTTTACGAATGTGAGGAAAATTTAATCTCAAATATGCTAATATTGTATAGAGGGAGTCTCAGGCCTTTTTTATGAGGGAGTGGAGGTTACAAATATCTTTGGAATTGATGTTGGGGTTCCAATTCCTCTCAGAAATTCAGAAATTATTTATCTATCTTCAGAAAAATAGCAGAATTTCTAATTTCATGCACGTGTTACAGACTTGAATGAGTTATTCTATTTATTTGCATCTTGCTTAGCCTATGAACTCTAATTTTATATATTAGTGACAACAAGTGGTTGTCAAAGTGGTATAAACTAGAATAGAAAATAATCCCTTATTCTATTACATGTTTGTAGGTCAACAATACATTTTCTCTGTACTAAAATATTTGGATACAGCAATAAAACCTGGAATAGTATGCGATTCTGCGTTATTTAATTTCAACGTCCCGATACGTGACGGTTGTGTCGCGGATGAATCGAGAAATGTGCAAAGTACAGTTCTTGGTATGTCCCCATGCCCGCTAGAAATATGGCTTCACTGGGAAGGATATATTCCTCAGTATGTCCATCCTCACTTATATGAGTATGTATTCTCACATCGTACGGATGAAGTCCTTGAGCAAATAATTCTCTTCCATCTAAATTTATTTCAACTTCCTCTGGGGCATGCATACGAATATCGTGACCAACCACTGTATGTAACAAGCTGAGAGTTGATTCAAAATAACGGTCCTCCGTTAGTATGAAGTAGGTGAAGTTGAGAGGATACTGTTCCTCATTTTGCACCCAAGCCGGTATTCGCCCAGTTGGGATACTCTTCATATTTCCATTGTAAGTGGTGCCATCCGTCATTGTTACGATAAGGGTGTTCAGACTTGGTTCATGGTAGTAATATCCACCTGAACCTGATTTTAAAACAGAAAATAAACACTTTCAAAGAAATTCTTAGTATTTTACAAGTAAAGGTGATTCATGAATAAAAAATACACTAAATGAATATACAAAAAAAATGCAATTACTGCAAACCAAGCTAGGTCACTTTTCTATCATAAAATATAAATTAGAATTCCAGAGAAGTAAATTCCGAACACAAAAGTTTATATTCAACTACTTGACATGGTATACTGCGGAAAAGCCTATTCTCTCCTTAGGACTCGGACAAAGTGGCCAACGAAATAACCAGTCGTAAAACAAGACCCATGCAGAAACCTCGATCAGACCGATCCACTGTGGTTCAAAATCCCAAATTTCCGATAAAAACCTCTGAAAATGTAATAATCGTGTAGGGGGTCACATATTCGGAAGTTTTTAGCGTCGTTGAATTCAAAAGTGATATTTGTTTTTCAAAATTCAAATGGCGAACACAAAATGGCGGCCAACGTGCATAAAAAAATAGAGTATGGAGTGAAAATCAACTTTTATTCACGACTTTACGTTTTCGAGGCCGCCAAATTCGAAAATGATACTTGTTTCTCAAAGTTAAAAATGACGGACACAAAATGGCGGTCGACTTGCATGCAAAAATAGAGTAGGGAATGAAAATCAACTTTTATTTACGTTTTCGGGGTCGCTGAATTCAAAAATGATTTTTTTTTCGATATTCAAAATAGCGGACACAAAATAGCGGCAAACATGCATAAACAAATAGAGTACAGAATGGAAATCAACTTTTATTTACGTTTTCGGGATAATTTATGGTAATTTCACAAGAAAATATGGTAACTTACAATAAATCCCCTCAAATTATATTTAAAAAGTGTCCATAAATTTCCGGAAATTTCTGAAAATTTTTGGTAACTTACGAGTTTCAAAGGTAATTTATGGTAACTCAAGGTAGATCGACTAAATTTCAATATAAAAATTTTCATATATTTCCGGAAATTTTTGGTAATTCACGATCATTTGATAAATTTTCATAAAATAATTGCCCATCAAATTTGCCATTTTGGAAGAAGTTCATTACATTTAAAACATGAATTTTTATTTAAACTACAAGTAAATAAATAATTTTATAATGATTTCCGTTAATGATTATAAGTTGATTCACACTCACATTAATATATTGATCAGAGTATTGTTGTATAAGTTTCTTGGTCTTCATATATTTAGAGAAAGTCGGAGTGTACAAGTAAGAAACGATTCGGTTAGAACATTCGACGACAGAGATTAGTATTCTCAGAAATTTCTTCGTGCAAAAAAGCTTGAAAGCTCCCTCCTAATTAGCCGTATCGCCCATGCGACGAGCCCCTCGCTATGCACCGCGTCAGGCACGTGAAATGATTCGTCGCACGCCTCAAAGAAAGCGTTCCCAAAAGAAGACGGGCAAGCTAGGGCAAAAAATTTCAACGCCACTTTATTGGGGTTACCTTCCCGTGTGGAACACAGTAAGAATCGATGCGGCCTGATGCGGCCTGGATAACTAATCCCTCATTGAATTTCGGAATTTTTATTACGCGAAATAGAAAGAGGAGTGCGAGCATTCCGACATCTCTTCCAGATGCGTGCATTATTATTTTCACTTCAAACTATTACAGAAATATTCTACGTATCCTAGCGATTGAAATCCATAAGGTCAGGAAGTACTGGTCAACTTGCAACTGCCTTTTCCGACACTTACATTTCACTCGGTTGCGCGAGACTTTGAAGCTGCGTAACGAGTATTTGGCGAAACGTTCGACGGTCGATTATTAAATTTTTCATGTACGTAATTGCTCACATCTTTATGGAACATTTTAGAACTGAAATCTTTATTCAATCCAAGGTTGAATCAGAATTCTGGTGCTATTACTTCGATGACATTTTTGTCATTTGGAGACATAAACTGGATGAACAGACATGAACTACACGATTTCTCAGATTTGATCAACCGATTACACCCTAATACATATTCAGCTCACCGTAAAAAATTTAACAAAACGGAAAACTGGAATCCATAAACGTCCTTGTTTAAAAAAGTTCTAAAAGCTTATAAGGGCAAAAAGTTTGCAGAAAACACACCCACACAAACAGATGACGACACGCCTCCTCCCACCACCACATATTTCAAGTGCAATCGGTCATCAACTCCCTTGTTCACAGAGCTGTCTCCCTAATAGATGAAGGAAACTCACGATAGGTATTATAGAAGATTACACAAATCCTTATATATAATGATTACGCAAACAAGCAGATCGATGGAGCCATGAAAAAACAAACTAAAAAGAAACAAGTCAAAACAACTTCCTAAAGAAAGAAAGAAAGATCAAAACGACTACCATAATACCTCACATCCAAGGTATGACAGATTAACAAGGAAGATTCTCAACGAACACAATATTTTAGCCAGATATAAAATACCTTCTGGAAAGAGGACAACTTTTCACGTTCTTTACACAAAATATAACTTTTTAGTGATCAAGGAGCATATTATATCTCTCGCTCTTGTGACTATTTAATTTAATTTTTCACGATCGAAACATAATCTTCGCGTCCAATGGGAAAAATGCTAACACGTTTGAAGCAAGAACTACTTTTCCTGTCAAAAGTAGCTTTTACCAAATTTGCAGATCTCTATTGTTTGCACAATTTTTGTACAACTCTGTTTTCCTGTACCTTGCATAGTTTGACCAAAAAATAAAACTTTGTATCTTTCATTATTTTTTGTGCGACTGAAATTAGAATTTTTGATCTCTTGAAGAAATTCAGAAAGTTATTAAGATCATCTTGAAGGCCTCTGATAAAGAAAAATTCTTTATTCATGTCACTTTTCTTCATATCTTGCGTTGTGTGGCTAAATATTCTTAGTTTCGTTGAAATTTTAGAATTTCGAGAATACCATTATTCTGACCATTATTCTATATTTTTGAAATTTGTATCCAGGATAGCTGGCTAATGAACTTGACCTTCAGTTTCTGACATTAAAAGTGCGAACCGAAGGTCAGTCAAATAGGTAAGTTCTTTCAAAAGTTATCGTGCTAACAGACAAACATTCATACACGCAGAAATACATACACGCAGACATACATATACGCAGGATACATACACACAGAAATTAAGACGTCATATCCTAGACCCAGATCTTTCGCGTAAACTCAGTTGAGAATTATCTTTAAAGGTATGTCGGAAGATATTGATATTTTCATAAATCATTGAAAGGGGACAACATTAAATAAATAATATTTGAACTGTTTTTATTCATGAACTGGATTGAGTTTAATGCCGTTGATCTTTAATGCTGAAAATTATTCGTATACTTTGTTAGAAAGAATACAACTTTCATCTTTCTTCTCTAGTTACAATTGACACAGGCATATCAAGTTTCTCATCTGCCCGGTTTTCATAGAAGTTACCAATTTAACGATAAGTTATTATAAAAAATAGAATAGAGAAAAATAAAATTATAGGAAAGGGGTGGAGCTTTCAAAATCATAAAAATATGTATAAATCGTACGATTGTAAAAGATTTTCAAAAATTATAAAAAGTTATAAAACCGGGCCGATGAGAGACTTGATATGCCTGTGTCAATTGTAACTAGAGAAGAAATATAAAAGTTGTATTCTTTCTAAGAAAGTGTGCGAATAATTTTCAGCGTGAAAGTTCATGAATAAAAAAACTTCAAATAATATTTATTTAATGTTTTCTCTTTTTTTTGATTTATGAAAATAACAACATCTTCCGACATACCTTTGAAGATAATTCTCAACTGAGTGTACGCGGGGGATCTGGGTCTTTTTTGGATTACAGTATCACTAAATTCTCTGATTTTTCCAAATTTCCTTTTGGAAAGTTTTTTTGGGGGTATTAATTACAAGGAGAGATACAGAAGCAACTAAAATCTCAAGATACCCTGATAACACCAATGGGGATGATGGATATCTGCCGTTCCAATCCGGTCAATTTAGACATGAAAATAGTGATCAAATAACAAAAATTCCAACAGAGCCAAATTCCCGGAGAGACCTTGGGTTTACCATTACAAATGAAGTGCCAAAAGTCCCCATCGATCCCATGTGTGCTGAGACAGTTATTCGACGTCGAAGATCAAAGTTTTAGGTTTTTTGGATTTTTCTCAAAAACGGTAAGTTTTATCGAAAAAGTATTCCAGTTCAAAGTTGTGGATCTCAAAAATTCCTACTTGTGTCTCCTTTATTTATTCACAGGGCCTTGAATAACATCTAACTATTCTATGCATCCTCAAGTCCCGACCTACCCTTTGATGAATTCATGACAGTTCTTGCAAACCAACAACTATTTTTTGCAAACATTAGAAATAAATCTCGTTTTATTTCCATGTTAGGTGAAAAATTGACAGCTGAGAATATTTCCATGAAACAAGCTCAGAATGACGCCGATGTCCTCATAGTTGGAACATCAATAGAAAAATTCATTGCAACAAACACAACTATTGTAGTGGCCTAAGATGTTCATTTGTTAGTACTACTCATTACAAGGACTCCGTCTGATGAAATGATTTACTATCTGACATCTGGGAAGGCGCAAAAACGAACACAAATACATAATCCTAAATGTTTACTAGCTCATCCCAAATGCCAAAAATATATTTTATTTTTGCATGCGATAACCGGCTGCGAAACTACGTTAGCAATGTTCAGAAGGAGCAAAAATTAAGTATTACAATTATTTGGAAAAATAGATTTGATGCACTGCGCAAAAGTATTAACAGAAAGTGATCCTTCACCTCAAATAATAATCATGAAAGGAATTCAGTTTTTTCTTGCTGTTTATGGAGCTCCGAAAAAATTGGCATCTGCTATTCAACACTTGCGCCGAGCATACTATCAAGATCAGACATGGCAAGACAATCATATTAACCCTGACGACTGGGGTTGGAAATTAATGAATAATACTTTGGAACCGATTCAAACTTGACACCCTCCTGCTCCCGAAAAACTTCCTAACACTTTTTTTTGTAATTGCAAAAAAGGTTGTAGTACCAAACGTGGCTGTAGAAAAGTTTCAAATAAGAAAATACCGTTCAAGCTAATTAAGTTTAACCGTTCCCCGCGGAAAGGCCTCTGTTAATTATATTATATATTAGCTAATGACAATTATCATGGAGTTGTATTGCACTTACCATTGAAATAAACAAAGACTAGGAATGTGAGCAATGTCAAGGCTGCGGTGAGCTTCATTCTACAATAAGGAATGAAAGAACCAACAGAGAAATGAAGGAAAAACTGATTTCTGAAAAATCGCGTCTGAAATGTGACGAAATAAGTAAGTGCTATATATACTCCCTCTTGTGACTCCTATTTTATGACACGCTCTATTCATTCTTTTTAGATTTAGTGGAGTAGGGATTGTTGTTGATATTGTATTCAAAATATCTCCAGATCCGCTGTATTTGTTCCTCTCGAAATCTTCAGTATAATGAAAGATAACGATTTTCGTAAGAACAGAGATTCAATTCAAAGCTCTTCGCATATCTCATGCATACAACTGCCAATAGAGATTTATATAATAAATTTGCCTTGATAACATTTCCGGGTTTTTCACTTAGAATTTTTTTGCAGCAAACGTCAATTTTTTGCGACTATTTTTATCTAATCTCTCCGTCAGTGGCGATCGCAAGGCGGGCGTTTTGGGTGTTTTTCTTTCTTTCCGAAGTGCGAAACCTAAGTGGCACTTTTTATCGTTCATTTTTTATTATTAAAAAAATTGGAACTGGTCACCAAAACCTTCGCTTGAAACTTTGTTCCCCATTTGCATCTGCTCCTGGCCAAATAGTTATTAGAAATAGGTCCTTCAAATGAAACACAGTTTTAGATTGTGTAAATATGAAAGTTTGACATGGGTCGACAATTGTGTAACATATTAGATATCTTTGGAACAATGAGAAGGCGGACATATTGTGAAATTTGTAAGTATGCTACGTCACATCACCTTCATAAATATCAAGGCGTTTGTTACAGGTTATTGCTTCATGATGAAATAAGACAATGATTCACACATCGAATCTAGAAATTTCATCCCGATCTAGAAAAATCCATAATATGCTTTGTAACATATACCAATCTATTCAAGAAAATTCCCGATAGACATAGTAGCAATCCGATTCAATTTTTAAATTTTTGATTCTGCAAATGACTAGGTATGCAATTTGAAGAGTCATCATTTCAATGGGTTCTCTTTTCCTGCGCAGTAACAAAAATATAATTTTGTTTCTCTTTAAATGAAAATATACCCCTGATTCAAAGTTCATAACAAGTTGACTGCATATTATCTATCACTTTCGAAAATTTCAATGAAAACAAAGGTAGCACTGTTTTGAGAAAATTTCGTGTCCTAATCCTTTTCCTGAACAAAACAGGTTCTCCGTTTTGTACTCTTTCTCGAATTGTCCTATCAGGTTTGTAAGCGTAAAAGCCTTGACAAACTGAAACAAGAAAAATCTCAGGCAAATGTTACGATTTATTATGAAAATAGGTCTTCATTTTCCTGAAAAATTTTGAAATCAGCAACTCTAGAAAAATTTATCTTAAGCCAAAGATCTGAAATCCTTTTCCCTTTATATGGGTTTTGCAAGTTGAAAAAAAATCGAAGAGATAAGGGTTTGACGTTCCTCAATCAGGCGTGGAATATATAAATAAATCGATAGTTTTTTTGTATAATTTTCAAAACAATGATTATTCCAAGAAATAATATAGTCAAAAATATATTCAATATATTCTAACTTTTCTTCAGTAAGATTTTAAGTAGAATAAGAACGAATATTTGAAGAGAAAAAAACTAATGTAGTTATTTTGAGAAATTGAATTCTTAAAATGTTTGAAAAAAAAGGTTTTGACTAGTATCACGGGATTTCTTGTAAAAATGATCGAACAAGTAAGGAAGGGGGCTAGTAATAAGAAATTTGCCGTGAAGTTAGTCCTGAATGAGGCGAAGTCTCACGGGAAATTCCGTAACGGTTGAAAGTTCGAGAAAAAAGTTAAGACGTTCTTAAAATTTATGATTGGAGATATGAAAAAATCTAAATTGAAAATTCGAACATAATTTTTAAGCCGAATATTCGTGATGTTTTTTCTTATTTACAAGTAATGCGAGTTTTAAGGAATCAAAGAGATGAAGGTTTGAAGTTTCTTAATCCATAGTGCAATATGTAAATAAATCAATAAATATCTTTGTTCAATTCATGAATGAATTATTATTGTGAGACAATATATTATAAAATCCTAAACTTACGGTTCTCTGCATCACACTCTATTTTCTTCGTCTTTTGAGTGTATGCGTTTTCACTCATATTTTTTGAATCACAATTTTTATTCTCACCTATATTACAAGAGCTAGAGCTATCATTTTTCTTACGCAGAAAAAAGGCCCTTAAAGCCTAATTTTTTAATCTCTGTGCTAACATTGGGTTCTGACAATCACTACGCTTACGTTTAACCATTTTGATTCTAAAAGCGGAGTTTCTCTTCGTCCCGAATTTCTGGACGACTAGCCTATTTTCGCAATTTGATAGTCATCCCGAAAATAATGGATTCATGATTAATTTTACTCCTTTCTGATGGGAAAAAATTAGGAAAAAACACTGCTGGTCTTTGTTATACTCGGTATTATTATACTCAGTATTTTTCTGCTTACGGTGATTTGAAACATTCGCAAAGGATCTCGCGAGCGTATAAGTGGGGAGAGTCAGACCTGATTGATTGGCTGCTCCTCGCTTCCACTGGGATTCGGCAAAATTCGATGCTAGATAAATCCTAGGAATTTTGTATTTCTAGGAATTCAGAACTCAAGCTAGATATCCGAATTGAAATCTCGATGACTATTAATCTAATTGCAGTAGTGTTCTGCAGTAGTGTTCATAATATAGTATATAACAATGCATTAAATTGTATTTGAAATGCTTAAATTCCAAATACTTAAAGTAAAAATGTTGCATTTTAAACAAAGTAGATCAATTTTCAAATAAATGGTTGAATTTTCTACAAGAAAAAAGAACATTCAACCAATTCATTCAGTTAAATTTTTTACAAATAAAGATGTATTTTTAAACCAAAAAGAAAAATTCTCAACCAAGTAATGAAATCTTCCACTCAAATTATAAAATTTTCAACCCAAAAGGATCGATTTTTAACAAAACAATTTAATTGTCGAACGAAAAGGATGAATTTTTAAGAAAACTGTTAGATTTTCAATAAAATAGGATAATTTTCAACTAAAGAGAATCAAGAAAATTTTGACTTGTAGAGCAAAATGATTCCCCAGTCAAAGGAGAACAAAAAATTCGACCAACTTGTTTAATTTTCATGGCAGAAGGACACATTTCCAACATAAAGTAGGTCAGATACCATTTCCATTTACAAGTCCCATAGCGGTGAAAGTTGACGCTGTGACTGATCGCAGAAATTATTCGGGTCACACACCTTCCCCTTCTCACAATTCTTATGGTGGCGGGAAGTTGCCACTGTGACTGGTCACAGAAATAATGCAGGTGACACCCCCTTTCCCTTTTACCAATTCTTGTGAAGGAAGAAGTCACCATTGGAACTGGTAATGGAAATAATGTAGTTGACACCTCGTTTCTTTTTTCCCAAGTCTCGTGGGGTTGGAAAGTCATCTCTGTGACTGATCATAGAAATAATGTAAGTGACACCCCTTCCCCCTTTTCCCAAGTCTAGTACAGGCGGAAATTTTCTTGAAATTATTGATTTTAATAACCAGGGGGAGGGGGCAACCCGCCTACCCTTAATACACTTGATCACTAAAAACTACCCCCATCACCTCTTAAGAACCAAAATCAGGCTTACCCATATGACCTTGGATACAGCAAGTTTAGTCGCTCTTCCTCTACAATGAGTCTTTTTTTTTTTTTTGAATTGAATCACACGCCACAAGTAGGCTAAGCCACTGATCCCCTAAGTCACCTAACCCTTATCTACTTGCCTCCCTGACCCCTATAAAGCACCCCTACCAGATTACAAGCCAGCTTTCCAACCTACCTTGGAAAATGCGAGTTTAGTCACTTACATATTCCATGAAATAGTAAAACCCCACCCTACAAAAAGGGTAGCCTACTTACCCCTAACTCGCATAACCTGTATAAGCTACCCTCACCGAGCCACAAGCAGGTAAAGCCACCTGAGCCTAGTAACAGAGTATTTTACGCTTTTTTTAAAGAAAAGGGGTTTTTTTCTTAATCCGATGCCAAAAGCGGGTTAGCCCACCAATCCCCTAATCTACCAAAACGCTATCTGTATACCCTTTAACCTCTCAAAATAATGCCTACTAATCAACTATCTGGTGTTCGGAACAGCGAGTTTGCTCGGTTACGTGTCTTGAAATGATAAAATTTTCAGGGTGCTTAGTTCACTTGTCGTTTCGAATTTAATTAAAAATAAAAGATGAATTATAGAAAATTTCATTAGCTTTTGCCTCGTTTGTGATATCTGACTTGATTATCTTCAAATAATCGATGGAGGGGTGAGAAATTAAAGGGTAATGGAATTGAGGGGTGGAAGTGTTATGGGGTTGAGATGTTATTGAGTCATCATAAGCGAGTAAGCCCGTCCAAGAGTTCAACTATTTCAAGGAAAATAAGCGACTAAATTCGCTGTTCTCATAGTCAGGTGGTGTAGCCTGCTTGTGGTGTGGAATTCATTTTTATTCCAATAATATAAGCGATTTACTTCGCTGTTTCCAGGATGAAGTGGCTAGGCCTGCTTGTTGTTCGGTAGAGTTAGTTTTTAGGGAATATTGTTCAGGGAAGGTGGATGAGTCTGTTGGTGGTTTGGTAGGGGAGGTCTTGAAGAGTTAGTAGGCAAGAAGGAAATGGTTAGGTGGTTTAGAGGGTCGATAAGTTAGCCCAAATAGGATGTGGAATTCAATTAATCCAACAAAAGAAAAAACATTTTACCTTGATGTTCCCCGAGACAGGTGTGTTAGCTTGCTTTCGGTTTGGTAAGGGCGGTAGGAGTAGTTTCTAGGGGGTCAGGTGAATTGAGGATACCTAGGTTAGCCCTCTCCTGATATAGAAACCAATTATTTCGAAAAAAATAGCGATTTACCTTGCTGTTCCGAAGGACAGGAGGGTTAGCCTACTTGTCATTTGGTGAGGGTAGTTTTTGGGGGGTATGAAAAATCCTGACGTGATCGAGTAAAAAGAACCTCGTATTTGGAACCAGCGACCCCAAAAACATAATATCAGCATGATGTAGTCCGGGGAAGCATTCTTCCAATTTTTTTTGTGGATCTGTGTTATATATGTTATCTCACAGAATTAATCTCACTTTTCGTCCCAATGTTGTTGGTTATCGATTTCAAAAAAATGATATTAAATTGAGAAGTCTTCTATACTCATTCGCGTACTTCTTACTTGGTGTTCACAAATTACAATCTATTATCCGATCTCTACTGGGAACAGGGAATCTAAATTCGGATGAACTCAAGCAGAATTCATCTGAATAATGCAAGCCAACAATTCTCAGAACCAAGAAACGCACCTAGTAAACCACCTAAAGCCTTATGCTGCGCTGAATCCGATTCCGACCTTGCACAAATTCCAGCACCCTCAGTTTTCAAGATATTCTAACCTGAAAGGTATTCGAGACCCCGTAACATCGCGAAAGAATTTCCCCTCCAAAAACTGACGGTGGCATCGTAAAAAACTACTCTTCACCTCCAAAATTCAAACAATGACTTTTCGATGCGATTTTTTTCGGCAAGATGTGACGAATTCAAATATGAAAAATTTCACTTTTCACGGATATCATTTTTGCTACAAACATATTTGCCAAGAAAAGAAAAGTATAAAAACCTTGTTTATTACAGCCTGTTGTATGTTGATATATCCCTAGACCCCCACAACCCGATTTCAAATACCTCCGAGCCCCACACAACCCAATTTGCCTAATCCTTGAGTCCAGTCACCTGCTATGCAATAACCCCAGACCCCCCAAAACCCAATTTCCTTAACCATCGAACCCAGAAACCTGCTATGCAATAACCCTAGACCCCCACGACCCAGTTTCCTTAACCCTTGAGCCCTGTAACCTGCGATTCTTTAACCCTAGACCCCCACAACCCGATTTCCTTATCCCTTGAGCCCAGTAACCTACTATACAATAACCCAAGCGTCCAACAGCCCAACTTCCTTCACCTCCGAGCCTAGTAAACTGCTTTGCACAAACTACAGACCCCTGAAACCCGATTTCGAATTTCCCCGAGTCCTGTAACCTGCGAGTCCAAAACCCCAGACCCCCACAACCTGATTTCCTTACCACTTGAGCCCAGTGACCTGCTATTCAATAACCCCACACCATCACAACCAAGTTTGCTTTACCCTCGAGCTCTGTAACCTACAATTCTATAACCCTAGACCCACACAACCCAATTTCCCTAACCCTTAAGCCCCGTGACCTGCTATACAATAACCCAAGATCACCACAGGTCAACTTTCTTCACCTCTGAGCCTAGTAACCTGCTATGCAATAACCCAGGACCCCCGAAACCCGATTTCAAATACCCACGAGCCTTCTTGCCTGCGAGTCCTAAACCCCAGACCCCAACAACCCGATTTCCTTAACCCTTGAACCCAGTAACCTGCTATACAATAACCCAAGCGCCCCACAACCCAACTTCCTTAACCATAGAACCCAGTAACCTGCTTTGCAATAGCCCAAGCCCCCACAACCCCATTTTCCTTAACACGTGAGACCAGTAACCTGCTATGATGAAATAACCTTTAACCACCACAACCCAGTTTCCTTAACCTTCAAGCTCAGTAAGCTGCTATGCAATAACACCAGACCCCAACAACCTAGTTTCCTTAACCCTTGAGCCCAATAAGCTGTTATACCATAAACCCAGACTCAGGATTCTAAGGGGGGGGGGGAGGTAAATGAAAATTGATTTTTTTTTGTTGCATTTTCTTATAGTGAAACAGTTCCAGAATATCGCTTTCGAATTTGAAGTTAATCGGAGCAAATACTCTTAAAGTTATACACCTTTCTGAAACACGAGGACAGTGTTCGTATCACCAGGGTTGATGAAGAAGTAAAACGACAAGGCAAACATGATACGGTCTAAAGTAGACTTGAAAAAGAAGAAGCTAAATACAACAAAATTGCTACGTTGTACCCAAGAAAAACATAAATTTTAATGAAAAAATTTTACCCATTTGGATTATACAACTCTACGTTGAGATATGATGAACACCGCAAATAAGAGACGTCAT
>WSXT02025516.1:0-13937 GCA_011762715.2 Neuroterus valhalla | reverse complement strand
CTCTCCGTAGCTTAGTGGGTTAGAGCATCAGACCGGAAATCTGTAGGACCTGGGTTCGAATCCCAGCGGAGCTAGAGGAGTCATTTTTTCACAATTTTCAGAAAAACAATATTTAAATAATCAATTATTTAAATATTGATGAGACCAGTAGACAGAAAAAATTAATATCATAATATTATTTACATATTCCTGGTCAAAACCGTTAAATCAAAATCAACATTAATTGTCTTTCACAAATCTCATGATTTCCGGTCATTCCCCGATTCTTCACGGTCAACTAGAAGTAACGTATTTATATCTGTTGCAAAACGCAAACATTAATTTTTATTCAGGACATTCATTCTAAACATCCTTTAACACAACAGATCAAACATTGCAAAATAAATTAATTTTTACAAGAATATTCAAATTTTCAACTAAAACATATAATTTCTTTTTACAAAAATTGAACCAGTTAAATTTCCAATTTAAGAATCAATTTGCGATAACGAAAAAATGGATTTCCAACAAAAGAGTTCATTTTTCAACCAATGTGATGAATTTAAAAAACATTTTAAATCTTGAACTAGAACTGTTAGATTTCAAACCGAAAAGATGAATTTCAACTAAAAAGATAAATATTTATCTGGAGCACTGCAATTTCCAACCATGAAGGTGAATATTCAAACAATAAGATTAATTTTCAAATAGAAAGAACAATTTCCTAAGGAAAAATACAATGTTCGAACAAAATACTCGAATTTCGGACTCGAAAAATAATTATTTTCAACCAAAAATGGAACAGTAACATTTTAAGTTTAAAAAACCAATTTCGAACCAGACATGATAGTTTTATACTGATACAAAGGATCTTGAACTGAAGGAGTTGAGTTTTCAAACAGATAAACTAACTTTTACGGAAAAAGATGAATGGTTAACGAAAATTTGAATCCTCAAATCAAGAATTGAAAAAATTGATATTTAACTAAATATATGGATTTTTAACTAAAATTATGGAATTTTTAATTGGAATGAGTTGCATTTCCGGTTTTGAAAGATTACTTATACCAAAAAAAAAACTAACTTCAGAGCAAATTATTACATTTTTACACAAAATGATGAAGGATCAAATGAAATTGTAAATGTTTAACTGGAGTAGTTGAATTTTGAACCAGAAAGACAAATTATTAACTGGAATAATGAAAATTTAACTAGAATAGTTCAATTTTCAACAAAAATCGATTTTTCAACAAATATGTGAAGTTCCCACGAAATAATTGAATTTCCAATTAAAAAAGACGAATTTTCACTGAATTGCTGAATTTTCAACTGCAAAAAATCAATTTTCAACTAAAAATGAAACAGTTGAATTTTCAATTAAAGAATTTATTTTCAACCAAACTGATTATTTTTCAGATATATCCTTAACGAAAATAGATGTATTTTAAGCAAAAAGATAAATTTTTAATCATGAAGAATAATTTTTTACAAAAAAGACAAATTAGTCACATCAATACTTGAATACTTGAAATACTTGAATTCTCACCAAAAAAAGATGAATTGATTTTTAACAAAGTGGTTATAATTTCAACCAGAGGTAAATTTTGTATAGAAATATTGCAACCCCCACAAAAAAATTCAATTTTAAACAAACAAGTTTAAATTTATAACAAGTACTTGTAACAAACAGAAAGTAACTTCCAAACAAATGATTACATTTCTACACAAAATGATGAAGCATGAAATGAAATTGTTAATGTTTGGCTGGAGTAGTTGGATTTTAAACAAGAAAGACGAATTTTTAACTGACAAAAATTAATTTTGAACCAAACATAAGAGTTTTCAACTAGATCAATCTTCGACTAAAATGAAAAATTTTCGACTATATAATTTGAATTGTTAACTGTAAAGAATTTTTGAAGAAGAATATTAACTTTCGGAGAGAAAGATGATATTCCACCAAAAAATCGATTTTTCAACAAAATATGTGGAGTTTCAAAAAATGGATTGAATTTTCAATTTAAAAAGAAGAATTCTCACAGAATTGGTGAATTTTGAACTAGATAAGATCACGAAGTATATAAATTCCTAAAGAAATAGTTAAATTTTCAAATTCAAAAATCAATGTTCAACTAAATAGTTGAATTTTCACCAAAAAAAAGATGAATTATTTCTTAACAAAGTAGTGAAAATTGCAACTAGAGGTAAATTTTGAATCGAAATACTGCAACTTTATTAGAAAAATTTGATTTTCAACACACAAGTTTGAATTGTGAACAAAGAAGTTGATTTTTCAACTGAAAAAGGATGAATTTGCAATGGACAATGTGAAAAAATTCCACCATAATTCAGAAATATTTCTTCTTCGCAAAATACTACTTCTACTCTAAAGACTACTTGAAGTACTTTCTTCACTTCAAATGAAGAAGAGGGGACTTTAAAATTGTTACGAATTTTGAATTTGAGGAACGATTTTAAAAAATCCCTCTCTTCTAAATCCGAATTATAATTAGTTTGAATCGTTCCCGTTCCATGTAAAAAATTCCCTGTTACAAGTGAAATTATATTTCCTCACTGAAACTACCTGCCCTAAAATAATTTTAAAAAAGTAGAGCAGTCGCAAGACCGCCGACAGAAGCTTTGCTCTTTCGCGTTGGAAGGAAATCATAAATTTGATTGTTATTTCATTCATCGATTGGAAGAAAACAGTTATCTTTCACTTTATGCATACATGCATGCCAGTAAAAGAAATATTGTAGCAGGAAGTATAAAAATGATCCCAATTCGAGATTCAAATATCGAAGAAGTTAAATTATTAAAGTTTGTCAGTTTCAAGTGTTATATGTAGGCATGAACTTTCAGACAAATCACTATCAGAACTATTCATTATAAATGCCTTTACTCGCGCGCAACGCATAAGTCCGTGTCGCAGAGTCTACTGTACATATACTACACCGGCCTTCATAACAGGAGGGAGGGAGAAAGAGAGAGAAAAAGAGAGAGAGAGAGAGAGCTGCGTTGGTGCCATGCATTGGCGTGTCGCATGTCGTATGTCGTGACGTTCCCGTTTTTCGCAGTTAGGTCGCCTCGCTCAGAGTACATGTATACCCTCCCAAAAGAAGCAAAGCTTTAAAACTATACTTATTTTCTGGAATCCCCTGTCTCAAGTCAGATAAATGAGGAAAAGCAGATAAAACGTGATGAATACATTTTCTTGAAAAAATTTAGATAATAATTCTTTCTGTATGTTTGGGCCACCATCAATTCGATTATCAATTTGAGTCATCTAAAAAAATCTCACAGAGCAACAAATTTGCAAAACTTTTTTCTTATAATGGAAAAAAATATGAATTCTTCGTCTCATGATGCATAGATGTATTTAAATATTTTAGGAATCAGATTAAAGGAGCGTTACATTCTTTGAATCCAATGATAAGATCTCTTTTTGATTCATAAAAAGAAAGCGGTCATTTCTCGTATTTTTCCGGTGGCATTTTCAATAGTCTAGGTTGATTCAAGTAAATTCAAGGTTTTTTAATTGAATTCCCGGTCAAGTCGCCACCCTGTAGATATTCAATATTTCCTGAGATTGACAACTGACAGTTTGCGATTCAAAGTTGACAGTTGGTAACAGTATAGAAGCGTATAAAAAAATCACTCAGAGAGGATAAAAAACCAGAGAATCCGGAAGGTTCCTGAACAGCCCCGAGCCACTCGGTATATGAATCAGAAGTTGCGTGGGTAGTTCGCAATGGCAATAATCGCTATTTTTCTCGTATCATCAAGTCTTGAAAGGCGCGATAAATCATGGAAGAACGTCTTAAGATTACCGTTAGTGGGCTCATACAGATAGCAAACGTCTCAAAACTGCAAATAATGCTTATTGATTTTGTTTACATTTTAATAAATAAAATCATATCAAAAGCATGTTGCATTCACCTCTTACAACCGCAATCAAACAAAATCTGTTCTTCGCTCGGATCTGAGAACAATACCCATAAGAATCTCAAATTTTTGCAACAAATTGTGACTTTAATCTGATATTAATAAAGAACCAATATTCTAGGGAAGGGATACATAATCCTTTGTAATAGTCTCTAAAGATCAGATGACTTTTAAGTCCAGTCTAGCAGCTCCAGCTTTTAAGGAATCCGTACTATCACTGAGGTTTATCATGAACCATCATATTCAATTTTTACACAACACCGTGATACAGAAATAATCCTAATCAAATGAAGGTGAACCTCTCAAATTCAGGAATTTGAATATCATCCCAGAACAGATGGAATGGTATTCTTGAAAAATGTTTGTGACCAAATGAGATGGTGTTAACTCATGTGGCGAAATCTCGAAGCTTCAACATCCCACACAAATTGTATTGAAAACATCAGCGCCCTCAACACTGTTCCATCTCGGTCTCCCCAAGATGGAACCTTGTCATTAGGACACATTGATCTCATGCTCTTAACTCATGATTTCTGCAATAATTACAAGTTTAAAACCAAACATATGACTTACATTAAGCCTCGGAACAGAGAGCGATCTGCTATTGATCCTCCTCCTTCGCAGGAGCCTCGCTCGCTCCCGATCTCTCCTCGTCAACCTTTCATCCTGTCTCGCCAAACACGACCCATCTTGAAATTCTTGGGCAATTGAATTATCCTCCAAGGAACGAACACTCAAAAGGACGCATCCATCGTTCTCGTCGGCACTTGCCACTGCGCTACAACGCATTCCATCCACCTCGCGCACTTTACAATCCTTCGATTCCTGTTTCCTCGACTCCTTCAGACTATAAGATCCAAACGAGGAAGATCTCTTCCTGGTCTCACGACTCGGATTCCGGAAAGAACTCACCGATCTCCTGGCGATCAGCCTCTCAGTCTTGGTCGCGAATTCCTGCGTCCTGTTCGATCTAGAATCTGTCCTTGGGTGATACCTTATCGTGACTACATCAGGGGAAGAATGAGAATCCTTCACCACCCCTTCGCTCTTATCCTTCCAGGAACTTTCTGCATAATCACTAGATCTGAAGGGGCTAATGATCCAATCACTTCTCTCCTCATCATTTCCTGGAGTTTTCTTCAGATTCTTTTCATTCCTATGATCCTTTCTCCAATTCTTCACTTCATTCAGGTCATACTTCTCTCGCTCTAAACTGATCTCATCACCAGGTAGAGAGGCAAACCTTCTCAAGGTAGGACTTGAATCCCTGAGGTAAATATCCACACTGGGCCGTAAATCTTTGGTGTGATCTTGAAGGTTAACGAGAGTGGAGTACCTTGGTCGACCATCAGAGTTCCTCTCTAAGGAGATAACGTTCGGATCCGAGCCATGGGATTCCTTAACTTTGGGCTTCAAGGTTATCGACCCTGCAGTGGAAGACCTCTTCAGGACCAGGGCTTCTGATCGGGAACGACTCGACGAGTCATAGGACTGAACTCGCTTCACAGGCTTCAGGGAACTACCGATCACGTGTGAAAAAGAGGTGAGCTTTGGCGAACCAGCTTCTTCTTTCCCGACCTTGAGATTCCTAAAGTTATCTTCTCGCTGAAGGATCCTCAAAGTCCCATCGACCTCGTCGCACTGACGCACGGAGATGAGACGACAACCGCCGTCAACTCCGTTCTCCTCTGTAATGAACATCCGAAATAGTTATGTCTCGGAATTCATAATTGCAACACACCGACGCAAATGCTATGTTCTATATATACCTCAACTCTTATTCGCGGCCACTTTTCAACTTTTATATAATCAAGAGCACTTTGCTTAACATTTAAAATCCTCCAGTTTTGAGATTCAAATTTTAGGTAAGAATTCCAAGAGACCTGTTCACTTTTTTTTCATGATGCTTCCATTGCTTCTCTAATTGATCCTAATTTGATGATAAATTCTCCATTCGTTGAATGCCAAATTCGGTGCGAACTTGAGAATAACATTGCATGCATTTCACTTTTCTTTGATGATGCTTTCATTGTTTTGATGAAATTGGTACGATTTTCGGGCATGTGCCTTCAATTTGGAAAAATTGGGTGCTTCCCTCGTCATGGTTTCCATCTACATAATTTTCGAAAATCCGTGATTGGCGGATGATTGATCTTCATGGAAGATCCCACCGCCGGATTCGCGTTCAGTTTCACACCGATAAAAGAGACGCACAGCCCGCGAGCGCTGTTGGCCTACTGCGGCCTATACCGGGACACACTAGCTCGCGAGACCCACACGAGGACGCAGCACTCACTCATACGAACCCCCAATCCACTCATTCCATTCCACAGGGTTCCAAACCACAAGCTACGGCGGATTTACTCTCTCCGGACAGTGGGCGCGAGTACTCCACACATACACACAGGCACAAGCGCGCGCGCGCGCGTTGTAATGTGTAATCGCTCTTGTTGTAAATTCTCTGGAGCGTTATTGTCCAATTTGCGTACAGTAGTTCAGCACGATTAACGCCAAGAAATGTACATCATGCCTTTTCACGTAATAGGCGCATTTCTCAGCTAGGCCAGTTACATCCGATTTTGAATGACAACTTGAGTCAGGGTGGCAATTTACCAGACGATTCCAAATTCTAGGTTTTTCCTGGGCAATTTTTACCATTTTCCCGGCCAATAACAAGACTGTACTGAACAAATCAAGTTTGAAATATTTTTACTGTTTTAGAAAATGATCCTTCTTGGTATTTCGGGAAATATATTTATCCTTTGTGGTTGGACTGCATTTTTTTCTTTTTTTTTAGTGGATGAATTGTTTGTCTTTTGCAATTTTATATTTTTCGTGGTCATGAGGAAATTCAATTATCTATTTTTTTTCTTTTTATTTTCAATAAAACTAAATTATCTTGTTCAAAACTTGAATAATTCTTGTTTGGTCAGTTATGTAGAAATTTCTAACAGATTCCTGCAGGAGACTGTGCCCTCCTCAGTGTGTAACTTAACCAATAATAATTCGTTTACAATAATGAAGTGTAAACGAGTTAAGCTTATCCCGAAACGGATTTAGCTTGATGGCATAATAATAACTAAAAATAACACATTCATATTTGTCACAAATCGCAAACATTCATTTTCATTTCTGACCTTCATTGTAAGCATCCTTTAATACAGCAGATCAAACATTGCAAAAGAGATTAATTTTGAAAAAAATACTCTCCACGAAATGTTTATTTTTGTTGTTGCAAGAATTGGAACAATTAAACTTACAACTGAAAAAAATCAATTTACGATAAAGAAAAAAAAGTATATACAACAAAATAGTTCATTTTTTAACAAAAGTGATGAATTCTTACAAAATATTATGAATCTCCAGCTAGAACAGTTGAATTTCAAACCGAAAAGATGAATTTTCAACTAAAATTATAAATACTTAACGAGAGCGCTTCAATTTTCAACCATGAAGGAGATGGTTCAAACAAAGAGAATAATTTCCAAATAGATATATTACTTTTTTACCAAAAGATACAATATTTTAACAAAATAGTTGAATTTCGAATTGAAAAAATAATTCTTTCCAACCCAAAATGGAACAGTACCATTTTTGGTTGTAAAAAAAAATGTATACTAAACGTAGAGTTTTTAACTAAAACAAAGAATCTTCAACTGAAAGAAGTTGAATTCTCAAACGGATGAATTAATTTTTACAAATCCAGATAAATTGTCTACCGATATTTTAATGCTTTAATTTTGAAATGAAAAAATTTTCGACTAATTTTTTTTTTCACATTCGCTTTCGAAGAAAAAGATAATTCTTTTCCAAAATATCGATTTTTAAACAAAATATGTGAATTTTCAACGAAATTATTGTATTTTTGATTTAATAACAAATGCCATCCAAATTAATAATTTTCTAACTAGAAAAGATCAATTTTCCACCAAATATGGAAGGAATAAATTTTCAGTTGAAGAAATTAATTTTCGGGTTAAATGGTGAATTCTCAACTGCAATGAATGTATTTCTTGCGGAAGAGATGAGTTTTAAACCATAAAGATTAATTTTCTACAAAAAAGGCAAGTTTTTAACTGAAGAAATGAATGCCCAAATAGAAAAATCGAATTTTTTACGAAAAATTAATTTTCAACCAAAAAAGACAGCTTTTCAACAAAATGTTTGAATTTTAAACTATAAAAATATAATTTCCAACCAAAAAGTGTAATAATAACGTTTATGGCTTCAAGGATTCATTTTTTTTATCGAACATAAGAGTTTTTAACTAGATGAATTTTCGACTAATATAAAAAATATATAACTGCATATTACGAATGGTTAACCACGAAAAAAGAATTTTAAACAAGAGAGTTCACTCTCGAAGAAATAGATAATTTTCTTCCAAAATATCGATTTTTCAACAAAATATGTGAATTTTCAACGGAATTATTGGATTTTCGATTCAGTAACCAATTTCACCAAAATTTTTTTCAATTTTTAACTAGAAAAGATCAATTTTCCACAAAAGATAGAAAAAATGAATTTTCAGTGGAAGAAAACAATTTTCAGGTTAGATGATAAATCCTCAACTGTAATGAATGTATTTCACATGGAAGAGATGGGTTTTTAACCATACAGATTAATTTCCTACAGAAAAAGCGAATTTTTAACTGAAGAAATTATTCTTCATGTAGAACAATTGAATTTCTTACCAAAAATTAAATTCCAACCAAAAAATACAGTTTTCCAACAAAATGGTTGAATTTCAAACTATCAAAATAATCATTTCCAACCAGAAAGTGGAATAATAACGTTTTTGACTTTAAAATTTAATTTTTAAACGAAGATAAGAGTTTTTAGCCAGGTAAATTTTCGACTAAAATAATAAATATTTAACTCTCCCACTTGAATGGTTGACCGTAAAGAAGAATTTTTAAACGATTACAGAGAATTCACTTTCGAAGAAAGAGATCATTTTCTTCCAAAATATCGATTTTCCAACAAAATATGTGAATTTTTAACGAAATTATTGGATTTTGAATTCAATAAAAAACTTACATCCCAATTGTTAAATTTTTAACCAGAAGCGATCAATTTTCCACCAATGATGGAACAATTAAATTTTCAGTTGAAAATATTAATCTTCAACCAAAATGATGAATTCTCAAGTGAAATGATGAACCTTCAACTGCAATGAATGTATTTCATGCAAAAGAGATGGATTTTCAACCATCAAGAATAGTTTCCTACAAAATACGCAAATTTTCTAAATAGAACAGAATTTCTCAGAAAAATAGTTTTATTTCTAAATTCGAGAATCAATATTCAACTAAATACTTGAATTTTTGTCCCAAAACGGAATGGGTTTTTAAAGAACTAGTTACATTTTCAAACAGAGGTGAATTTTGAATTGAATAATGCAATTTAAAAAAATTAATATAAAAAAAACAGTTTTACTTTTAATTAAGTAGTTGATTATTCAACTTAAAAATTGTGAATTCGTAGTGAACAATTCAAACAAGTTTTTCACGAATTTTGAATTGGAAGAGCGATTTTTAAAAATTATTCTCTTCTACATGCGGTAAGATTTTTATTTGTCTATGTTAAGTCAAGTAAATTCCCAGTTTTTCTAATGGATTCCCAGTCATTTCCCGGTTTTTCCCGGGGCAATGAAATGGGGCCAGTTGCTCTCACACAATATTTTGAATAATTTCAAAAGATTTTTCAAAATTTCGAGGAATTTCTTAACCTTTTTTCAAGATTGCAGCAAGTGTTGAGTAGTCGATTCATGAAAGTCCGAAATTAAAAAAAATAATATGTAAAATTAATTTCTAGAAAACTTGGTTCCAAAAACCATGTACACAAAAATATGAAGTTGTGTACGTTAAATATAGAGGTAACGTATTGTGGAATATAAACAAAATTACTACCATCATTTTGTATATCAACGATACACAGCACAGTCATAATAAAATGGAAAAATGATACACGTATGTGAATGCAGAAAACACATGTGACGTGAAATAGATTGTAGTATCAAGAAATCGAAACATAGCACCATCTATTGGTTGCTTACTCAACCTAGATAATGTAAAATTCTGATTTGTGGACTAATACACTAACTTACACCGTAATCTGTTAGAGACTTATGGAACATACAAATCATAACTCTTTGTCCTGTAATAAACACTTGATTCGCAATAAAAAAATATAAAGATCATTAATGGAGATAAAAACTATTCTATGCCTAAAGTTGAACCAAGTTACGCACATTATATAGAATTTCGTCAAGATCGGTTAAGTATTTTCGGAGTTCAGTGGCGACAAACATTGTGACTGAAAGGTTTTCAAAAATTTTCACGAAATTCCAGATAACTGCAATCCATTCCGTAGTTGACCCAGGCTGCACGATCGATAAAAGCAAAAAGTATAATTAGTAACTAGGATCACCAAAACATACATAAATTGAGATTAAATAAATAGTCATGTTACCTGAAAATTTATATTAAGGAAACTCGTAAATTTCCAGATCAAAAAGAACGTCTACATTAAAAGTAAACTGTTGCCTAACACTTATAGATAAATTATGCCTGCGTGAAAGTTACTCTCGACTTCAGAGATAATCGAACTAAACTGGAAATGCGACTGGAATGCTAGAATGACATGTATAACTATATTCGTTTCATAGCTTCTTTCAATGTTTTGGGTCCGCAACATTCTAATTCTGAAACGTCCACATACTTTCCTCTTCTTTTATGAACGAGAGTTTCCGCTCTCTAAAATTAAATCATTGCAAAATGTGTCACGAAATCGAATCGGTAAGAATTTTTACTGATTCAAATAAATTTTCACTTACGAAGAATGAAATATCAGCGATTGAAGCTTAGAGAATAAATAATTTAAAAATACTCTTTTCAGAAACACTATATAATTATTTTAGTAACTTCGTCAAAGTTTCGACTTCAAATACAATGACTTAGTGCTGACACAAAATGTTCTCACACTTTCCGCAATGCTTAGCTAAAACTTGTTACTTGATCGACAAAACTGACATTCGCAAAAGGAAAGTGTCCCCTATATTGTTCGCATATCACCGACTACCGCATTTTTTAATAAATTTTGTGCAAACATCGCAGTTGCGAAATTTAAAAATTCCTTTATTTCTCGCAATTGCAGTAACGTCCGATTGCGAATTGGTCTAGAATTTCACCGAGTCTGACATGCGGGTGACTGAAACGTGGACCTGAAAATTGAAACTCACTTTCACTGAATGAATTCCTTCCCGGAATAAACGTCAATAGGAAAATTTTTGTGCATTAATTTTAATTCATTCATGAAGATGAAAAACTCCATCGCGCTATCAAAAGAATTGACATTTCTAGATATGGTATTATACAATATATGACATTACACAATATATGATATTATACAATTTATAATAGGTATTTTATACTTAGTTTAATCACCCAAACGTGTATTATACTTCTTGCATAATGAAATTTTGCGCAAGAATTCGAATTTGATGCATGTTTAATGAGGCACTCTTATGTCAGTAACCTCTTCTCTTTTCCGCTATACAATTCTGATTCTAATTTTAATTCTAATTCTAATTATATAACCTATTTCCTGATTATTTCTATTCAGCTTCCAATTAACGTTCGCAAACCTTACGAGAAGGCACTCGGAAAGTACTTGCAAATATTAACGAACGTAGGAGATGCACGCGGATGCAAAAGAACGAAAGAACGATACACTCGAAAGTGCGAAACCAAAGTTGATTATTGCACGTGTCCGTCTATAGGTTGCGCTATTGGTTAACGCACGTGCGAACGGGGTTTATTCATTAACGACTCTCCCTGTTCATTTAAACTACCATGCCGCTGCCGTGCGAGTTGATTTCGCTTAGTTTATCATCTCCACATTCAAACTTCTCAAGCTCCTTATAGTAAGACTATTGCTTATACAGCGAATTAGAATTTATCCTGCAATTTTCATAACTAAATTTCTTTAAACAATCAAAGGATAAATATTCTTTGTTTATTTTATCTTAATTTGTATGTAATGATGTATAAAATGTATAAAATCAGTGAACATTATTGTCCTTCGGCTTTCACTATATAGACATAAGTCGCTAATCAAATAAATTATTATTAATATTATTATTATTATTATTCGCACAATTCTAATAGTTATTATGTGATTTTATCTTTGAAAGTTTCTGTGGAACTTTTTAAATTCTTTTTTTTTTAGTTGAAAAAGATCAAAGAAAATTTTGCTACAAAAATAGTAACTGTATAAATGAAGCTCTACGTCAAAAAGCACTTGACTTACATCTGAATAAGTCAGCAGGAATGGCTTATTCTTTTGGACGCGTGGATTCAATTGCAAAATTAAATGGTTTAAATAAAAACAAATACTATGGAGAATCTCTAAAGATATATGACGTGAAAATGATGTAGTTTTCTGATTGTCATTTTTGAATTGAAATAATTGCGATTATTATCAGGACTGCCGCATACTATTGTAGTTCAAAAATCCATAAAAAAAATCAAATTTGATTCGATGAAACTTCAATAATTTTGTTTTGATAAAAACTTGGAATTTAAAAGAAAAGCTTCTAATTTCAACCACAAAGGATGAATTAATTTCCCCAAATACCAAGAAGATCCATTTTCTATCACAAAAATACAAACTTCCATAAAAATAAATCAGTTTCCACTAAATCAAATTTCAATAGATCTGTTTGATTCAAAAACTAAAGTTTAAAAGAACAACTCCTTATTCCAACCATAAAGGATGAATTAATTTCCCGAAATACCAAGAAGATCCATTTTCTTTCACAGAAATACAAACTCCATCGAAATAAATCAATTTCACCAAATAACATTTCAATAATTCTGTTCCATTCAAAAACTTGAATTTTAAAGACAAACTTCTAATTCCAACCACAAAGGATGAAATAATTTCCCGAAATACCAAGAAGATCCATTTTCTATCACAAAAATACAAACTTCCATAAAAATAAATCAGTTTCCACTAAATCAAATTTCAATAGATCTGTTTGATTCAAAAACTAAAGTTTAAAAGAACAACTCCTTATTCCAACCATAAAGGATGAATTAATTTCCCGAAATACCAAGAAGATCCATTTTCTTTCACAGAAATACAAACTCCATCGAAATAAATCAATTTCACCAAATAACATTTCAATAATTCTGTTCCATTCAAAAACTTGAATTTTAAAGACAAACTTCCAATTCCAACCACAAAGGATGAAATAATTTCCCGAAATACCAAGAAGATCCATTTTCTATCACAAAAATACAAAATTCCTTCGAATGAAATCAATTTCCACTAAATAAAATTTAAATAATTCTGTTTCATTCAAAAACTTAAAATTAAAAGAAAAACTTCAATTTCTAACCACAAAGGATGAACTAATTTATCGGAATACCAAGAAGATCCATTTTCTATCACGAAAATACAAACTTCCACAAAAATATATAAATTTTCACTAAATAACATTTTAGTCATTCTGTTCCATTCAAAATCTTGAATTTCAAAGAAAAACTTCTAATACAAGCTTCCATAAAAAAAATCAGTTTTCATTATATACAATTTCAATAATTCTCTTTCATTCAAAACTAGAATTTAAAAGAAAAACTTCTATTTCGAACCACAAAGGATGAATTAATTTTCCGAAAAACCAGGAAGATCCATTTTCTATCACAACAATACAAACTTCCATAAAGAAAATAATTTTCATTCAATAAAATTTCAATATCTCTGTTTCATTAGAGAAAATGAATTTAAAAGAAAAACTTCTATTTCCAGCCACAAAGGATGAATTAATTTTCCGGGAAACCAAGAAGATCAATTTCCTATCACAACAATACTAACTTCTATAAAAAAAACAATTTTCACTGAATAAAATTTCAATAATTTCAATAATTCGACGATCCATTTTCTATCACAAAAATACAAACTTCCATCAAAATATATCAATTTTCACTAAATAAAATTTCAATAAT
>WSXT02025505.1:0-13937 GCA_011762715.2 Neuroterus valhalla | reverse complement strand
GGGGCGACGATAATGCCGCGGTGGACCACATGGGGGGAGGGGGGAGTCAAAAAGTGTCAAAAATTGGGCCACGGGGTTTATGGAAGCCCCCTCACTGAGCTGGCCTTATTCTCTTAATTGAATTAACTCCTAATTGATTGCTTTTATTTGACTCTTTCTATTTTTTTGGGTGTAGTTGGAGTTTGAATGAAAGGGTGTTCTAACGGTCGTTGAGTCTCCAGTATGATCTCAGGGAGAGAACATTTATTTACGGGATTTGACCTGCTGAGAGATTTCTTACCTTAATAAGGTTATTGAAACGTTGGCTAAAATGTTGTATGTTATTTTATTGTGTTTAGATTTGGAAGTTGCTTTCTCATTTTTCTTTCCACTTTTTTATTTTGATGTTGTTTCTTGGAATTTCAATAGATATTTGAGGGTGTCGGGCCAAACTTGGTCTTTGTATTCTTAGTTTTTATTCAGGTTCCACGGCTTTCAAATACTAACTTGATTGTGCGACGTGAAACAGAAATTTAAATTTGGTTTTTTCCAGATTGGTTTTTCTTGGATTTTGAAGGATTTCTGATCTTAAATTCAACAATTACAAAATAATAATGTATGGAAATTAACAACTTTGAATTTATAATATGGCAATTTTTTTAATTGGAAGACGAAATAGTTTGTATTTGATTTACTTCAATTCTAAACTTAGATAAAGTTAATAATTAGACATTCAGAATGAACCCATTTGAAATTTCAAGAATTAAAAATTATACTTCCCTTTACAAAGAAGAAAACATTTTCCGGATCTGCCCGTTGCAGATTGTCTTATAAGACTTTGAATTTATTCGACATTTGAATGCCAATACTGTTAGATTTCAGTATTTTTGGTATATTTATGGAACGTGGGTAATGTCCGCCCACGGGAACGTTCCAGGAATGTCCCACTGGAGTGTTTCAAGAACGTCTTACATTCACTGTTACCTATATTTTATGGTTCACGAGATATAATTGTTATTAGCAAAAAAAAGTTAGATCCCGGAAGTTCCAGTTAAATGTTCCTGCAGGGGCGGATATTAACCACGTTCTTGGAGCGTTCCGTGCTATTAGGGTAAATTATCAAATAAAAAACTGGTATATGTATCAGGAAAGCAAAAACACAAATAAGGTCAAAATATTTTTCAACTTACCCTTCGTTGAAGAAAAATTATTGTGGTGAGCCATTCGGAATACAATTGATTTGTTGATATAACACTCAAATATCTTAAATTGAAATTGATTCCAATCAATCACAAGTAGAACATGATGTTAAGAATAAATAAATTTCCTTGTTAATTATTAGTTTTCGAATAAGAATCCCCTCCAAGTCTATAGACGCAAAACAGCTCTTTATTATCTGTAACGAAAAAAACAGTAAACTTATCGCATTCAGATAAATATCAATCGAGAATCGTTTTATTATTCTAATGAGAGAATCATACTCCTTCATTGATCACATTCATTTAAGGGACCATCCATAAATTACGTGACGCACTTTTCTTTTGTTTAAATAAAGACGAAAATGAAGATGCCGGGATGCCGGAAGAGATGCAACGGTGTAAACAAAAGAAAAACGCGTCACGCAATTTATGTACAGCCCCTAAGAAGGTTGCACACCAAACTGAAATCACGATGGGAAATTGATGAAACTTAGTAAATCTTAATGTTGTGATACAAAAAAGATTCGGTTAAAGTTTGGTCAGCTGGGGTGGGCTCAGAAACGAGATATGAACAATTATATTTTTTCACGATTAACACGACGGTCTCTCATGGAAACCGGCATATTTTTATTTATTTATCAGAATCAAACGTTGATATTTCGAAAATATTTCGTACGATATAAAATACACCCCCAAGGATCACGTTGAAACATTAAAAACGGTCATTATGGGTGATTAGTTGAGGAAATAATTGAAAACCTTATAAATGCCGTCATTTCTCAATATCGATCTGCTACAGTTGACTACTGTGCGATTCAAACCTAACCTAACTCTCTTTTGACTTACGTAGTTGGTGTGCAAAATCCTTAAACAAATCTGAGCGCGCAATCTGACACTCAGCTGTTTACCATTTTGCACATCCGTTATATTGTACGTGTGAAAGTTTCGGTACTTACATTTTTATCAAATGAACGTACAGTTCGTCAGTCACAGAACGCATACTTTTTTGTTTTAAACACTAATGCTTCACCTACTACACATGGCTAATCTGACTTTCAATCAATATTCCGACCATAAATTCAACTATAAAATTGAACAATGAACACCTGATTCTGATACATGACGCGTCGTTCTGCAAATACTGTTTACTGTTTACTGTGCATACTATCTTTTTGTAATGCGCATGCGTTGACGAATATAGACTACAAACATGTAGTCAAAGTTTGAGTTGTCGCCCCGTGCATCCTATTTTTAACTAGAGACCAAAGTTCTTTACTTGTTTTATAAAATGTAAACTACTGATTGAAATTTTTGAAATTAATTCCTATTTCTTGAAATAGAGACTAAATACAATAAACTCATCCGAGCGTGGCAAGATGTTTTTTTCCTTATTTAGTCAACTGCTATACATAGTTGAAATTAAATTTCACAATTCTTAAGCAGAATTTAATTTATTGAAAAATTGATATAACTCTATTTTATAATTCTAAAAAATGCTAACTAAAAAGTTAAAGAAGTGGAATACGAAATTTGTAACTCATCAAATATCTCAAAAATTTTATATTCTAAAGGATGTAGTGGAAGGAAATTACAAATATGAAGCAATATTGATAAAAATAAAAAATAGATTTTCAATTGAAAATGGGTTTATTTTCCCAAAAAACTCAAGTTATTATGTTCTTGATAATATTGTGTTCTTCACACAAAAATTTAGAAAAAAATCAATAAGATTTCATTTGAAATTTTCACATAATAATTTTTTTAACTGTTTAGCACTGCTATTTCCTCACTTTATCAGATATTCATTAGTTTAGAATCAATTCAGCATCGACATATTTGATTTATTCTTAACTAAAGTATCTTCGTGCGCCAGGTTCATCTTTGTTAGGATACCTAGAATCGTACTATTACCAAAGAAAAATGAAATAGTAATAAGTCTAAATTCAGGCAACGCAGCATCCTTGTTTGATCGAAATGCAGCCCGATCTGCATTAGGTGAAAAAGTGTTGCTGAAAAGTTCTGCCTGAAAAATTAAATTTGATTCAGTTTAATTATTAAAACACGTTTCTTAGAATATTTTTATTTAGAAAATATATTTGGTAAAATTTAAAATATCCAATAAATTAATAGGTCCTTAGAGAAAGTGAAGGAACGATTATTTTCATGATTATATACGAATATACGCTTCTCACAGAATACATTAAATAATTCTACAAAAATATCAAATTCATAGCATCGACATCTGTAAATATCGTAAACTATGAAAATAGTAGATTTCAATTGAATTCCTTTTTAGTTTAGACATTTTTATAAATAATGAAATTAACAATTAATTCAGCCATATTATAAAATTCTATATTTCTCTTCAAATTCGGACGATTTATTTACGAAAATTAAAAAGTGTGTTTGTGAACAATATTTAAGTAGTTGTAAATTAAATATTATTAAGGCACATCATTATTCATGTATTTCAATTATGTAGATACGTAATTATATATTCAATTCAAATAATTATAAAAACATTGGCCAATTTTGAGAATTCAAGTTGTAGCAAGTTTTGCTCGCTTCTTCTGCTCCAAGTTTTCAACTAAAACGGAGGAGGTTCAACTAAAGTAGTCAAATTTACAAACAGAAAATTTAATTTTTACTGAAAGATAAATTGTAAACCAAACAAAAGGAAAAAACAAAGGAAACAGACAAAGGAACAAACAAAAGGAACAAAAGGAAATTGGAATTGGAATTTTGAACTTAAACTATGGAATTTCTAAGTTGAATAAGTTAAACTTTTCATTTAAAATTAAGAACAAGGGACTTCCAAATTTTTTAAAGTTCACGTTCCATGTTGTGTTATTGTTCATTATCCAACCTGAGTCAGCTAAAAGAATTTCACAGAGCAACAACTTCGCAAAAGGTTTTCCTTAATATGGAAAAGAATAAAAATACTTTCTCCCCTAAAGTATAGATATATATATTTAAAAATGTTCAAAATCATACTAAAGGAACGTAACATTCTTCAAATCAAATGATAACATCTTTTAAATTCATGAAAAGAAAGCTGTAATTTCTCGTATTTTTAAGGTACAGTTTTTAACTGTCTAGGTTGCATTGAGTTATTTCCGGTTCTTTAATTCAAAATAAACTCTTGAAAAAGCTTTTTGTCAGATTTTGATAACTTTTTTATCATTAGGCACAGAAAAAAGTTGCACTTTTCCGGAACAAGTCTCATATCCCGAATTGCATCCAAGAACAATGCACTTATATCTCATTGATAGCGTTGATTTAAGAGATCCTCGAGGAATTTAACGTCTCAAAACATTGAAATTTCATTTCCAAGCACAGGAAAATCTAATACTTCCGTTTTTGTACTTAAAAAAATTAAAAATTAACACTGATGTTGACGCTTCCACCATATATTTCACGAACTATCGGCCTGAAAGTACAGCCAGCGCCGCCACTCGGCTTCGGTCAACATTTCCGTCACTCTTAGTTTTGACTGTCACCTGCCTAGAGAAGACTGTGGAACATCAGAAGAATCTCAATACGCCATGAGGCACGAAAGCGCAAGAGAGTACTCGTATTACCGAAGGAGAAGAGATCGCTGCTATTGAATTGGAAAAAAAACTGCTCCTCTGAAAACAATTGATCAAGAATACTTCGAATACTTCGTCTTCACAGAAGACGTTGAGCGTTGATAGAAATTCATGCGAGCATGCGAATATGTAACTTCTTGTCTTTAAAAATTAATTATCATTTCGTTGAAAAGAAAGAATGTCTTTATGTTATTGAAATTGAAATGGCTATATTGGCTATATTTCACCAAGACGGATAGATTGTTTGATGTACATAATGTTTTAACCACATAATCTAAAGGCAATAACCTGTGAGCAAAAAGAAAGCTTTTTCTGGAAAATGTTCTTGTTGTTGATTTTTCTTTTATTCCAGGCGCTAAAAATGCTTCTTCTTCGATCAAAAGGAAAACCAACAACGCTTTTTCAAATATTTCCTGGGAAAGAACTCATTGTACTGTTTTCCTCTTCACATTTAAAGTTTTTTTTTTCTCAAATTTGTTCGCTTGGATAGCGATGATTTTAATGATTTTAATTCCATCGATAACCTTTCTCTATCGAATAATATGTACTTATTTGCAATGCTAGTCACTAGGAATAAAGTTCTTCGATACGAAAATGATTGAAGTAGAAATGTAATACTACTCCATACAAAGCACCTTTCTTCATCTCGGTTTCGACATATTTGACACAGTCGGATAGGAATCTTTTATTTTGCCCTCTGATCAGATCGCATTCATTTGGATATGAATCCTTGTTCCAAACAGGTTTAGATTGAATTCAGTCGGATTGAAATCTCAGTTTCGAGCTCGGATTCAGTTGGATAGGGATTCTTGTTTTGACCTCGGATTAGAACAGATTGAGTCTGATTGGAATCTTGATTGGGAGTTCAGGTTAGTTCACATTCAGTGGGATAGGAATTCTTGTTTCGTCCCTAGATTAGAACGGACTCGGTCCAATTGAAATCTCGGTTCCGAGGTCGGATTCAGTCGATTAGGAGTCCTTGGTTTGATCTCGGATTAAATCGGAAGAAAACTGATGGGTCTGGATAAAGGTTTCGGAAGTATACTAAGTATAGGGGAGAGGGTTGAGTTGTGAGACGGGTTTTGTTTTTGAGCTAAAAATTTTTACTAGTGTAACCAAATCGAAAGTACTCTGAACCGTTGGAAAGATAATAAAAAAACACTACTTTTATCTGAAGAAAGTATAGTTATTCCAGCAATACTAAAAAATTTATGACCGATTGGGTGAATGCATGATTTTTTGACAGAATAAAAAAGTGTTTCAGTTGTGAGACACTAGGAAAAATACATTAAAAATGGAAAAATTTCAAGTAAAACCTAGATAAATATTTGCAAATATAAATTTTTATTCATTCTGAGAGCTTTCAGTAGGCAATAATTATTCTTAAATGTAGCTACCCTCCATTGTCTTTAGTCCACGTTTTGACCGTTTTTTCGACACGATTTTCGTCACTGATGCAATACTGCGTATATTCACTTCGGTATGGGCGAAAACTTCGAAGAAAACATTGTCTTAGAACAAGAGAAGTTCGGAAGCAGTCGGGTCGGCTATCTTGATATCTCGGCCATTGGCTATCACACACTGAATCATGCACAGCATAACTGAGATGGCCAGAGGTCGGCCTCTTCAGATGATCTCGCCATGAGCGTCATCCACTTGAATTTCGAGTATTGCGATTTGAATCCGAGGAATCAGTTCCAGGAAGACAAAGATCTTATCGTTGTCATCAGAGGTGTCAACGAATCTCTCTGAAGACTCTATCCTCGAAGAACTCCAAACTAAAATTCCCTCTGTTAAGCGAGTCCATCGTATGAAAAGAGGTGAAACAATCTGACCCCTGGTAGTACTTCATCTGGACCCTTCCTCTCCTCGTTCCGCTTTAAATATTCCTTGGGTCATCCGCAACAAGCAAATGCTCGCGGAATTCCACCTTCCATCCATCACTAATGCTGCTCACACATACGCTGCAAAACTTTGTCTCTCAGTGGCTAATCACCCAAACCCATGCATCAACTCACTTGCAAGTTAAACAAGTAAAACTTCCGACCGCTTCAGAAGGCCCCGCCTTCTCGTCTCATAGCAATAATTAAGTCATCTGTCTCTCTTTTTTTCCACGTTTCGCTGTATGCACGAGTGTCCTTACGGTATAACTGTGTATAACCTGCTAAGTTGGTAACCACTTATTGTGTTATATTCTTACAAACACCGAGGTCCTCAAGGCGCACTGGTCTTCGTTTTTTTAAGTCTGCATTTCGATTATTCTTGCTTTAGGACGTCTAGTTTTGCGAGATTTCTCTTGCATGTAAACCAAAGTTGAGAATTAGTAAGATATACTCTTGTTTGCCCAAATCTATGGCTATGACAAACATGATCGAGTAAGGTGGCACCATCGACATTCGATGGGTGGCACTATTTCGTCCTCGCGAACGACGATGACACTTCGATATCATTCAGGAAAGCTTCCAGGCTTCCTTAGAAAGTAAACTGATTCCCTGTTTTGGAATAGTCAAGTTTGGGATGATCCGTAAACGTGCGCCCGATTATTAAATTCACCGCCTGTAAATTATTCGGCGCCACTAGAAATTGAAATATATTCAACTATCACGTCATCGTATGATACGTCGATCATTATCCCTATTGATTTAACCGTTTAATACATGACACCGCATGACCTTTTAGGGGGCATGACTGAATATGTCTGTATTAGTATCAGTGCGAAATAATGATTGCTTTCTACCTACTCTCTATTTCGAAGTTTTGCCTGAGTTTCGAATTCTCTTGATTGTCTGACAGTTCATTTTGTCTGAACGTTAAAGATCGTGCAGAAGTTCTTCAGAGTCGTTGTGAGCTTATAGCAACAGAGATAAAGTGCATTCTGCAGACTACAATCTACTCAACATTTGCTTCTCAATTTCAGTCCTAGGTAGGTTCAAAACTCGACAAAGACGCGTTTTTTCTCAAAAATAGCTCACAGTAGATTCTTCTTTCTGCCGTGTCCACTCTGTCATCCTGCACCATTTTCCCAAGACTCTCGGCACTGATGAATGTTTCCCTGGAAGGAAAATCCTAAAATCTTTCAACTCCGAAGCTTGCACGTAACGAGCGGAGGGCAACGCCTTTTAGATGATGAGATGACAGCCGTTCGATTGGTTTTTCCAATAATAAATTTCTGCTTTAATTCTCGTTTACCATTAACTGCATCATTCTCATTAATATCGTAGACTCGTTTGAGTGTGGATTCTGGATCAGATTCATCAAGATCTAGCAAAGAATTCTAATTTGCCAGTAACTCCCACACGAAACGCTCAAATTCGTCAATATGCGAGTTTCTGTTGAACATTTTATAGATCACTAAATTATTTTTAGATCATTTACCTGTGGTTAATCTTCAATGTAATCGTAAATGTCGACTTGAACGCTTCATTCCGTCTTCAGAACCTCCAGCATCCGACGGCAATGTGAACTTGCTTCGAAAGAAGACACAATATACATTCTCCTTTCCGAACATTACTTGCGATTAATGCTCGACATTCGCATTGTCGCTTTCTTCCCGTCTTTCTCTGTTTGCTTCACCGAGTTCACTTCCGTATAATCCGCAGGTTCACACTCCACTTCAATTCAAATGAAAAATTGAATCGCAGAACCTATAAACTTAATTCCATCCTCTCACGTCGTTGGGTTTTTAACCAACCACGGTCAACGTTTTAAATAGCGGGGGAAGTAGGTCACACTTGAAGACCCAATTCACAAACTCTTCCGCCTTTCGAGAATCGTTAAGGTTTCCCGCCTTGACACTCACACTAGATTTCAATCGGATGGGACTTGTGGGAAGAATCTCAGAATTGGTAAAGAACGATTTTGAGGGAGGCAAGGAACCAAATAAGGAACGAATTAGTAATCTCAAACACCCATTTATTTGAACAAAGCGTGTCTTTCGTCACGACCAGAGAGTGTCCCACACGCAAAGATATTATCATCTTTGCCACAAGAACTCAACATTCATATTTTGGCTTCAACAAATGAACGTCCAGCAATCGACCAAAGAACGACGATTGTCTCGCCGGTTTGTCATTGTGTTTTCTATCTAATTCAGCACCTTGAACTCTAGAATGATCGACAATGCTTGCCGAATCAATGTCCACGCAATCGGCTTTGAACAGCATTTGCAACATTTGGGTTTCGTATTGCCAAACTAATGACTACAATATCAGCTTAAAAAATTGATAATCAATTTATCCTTACGTGTATCCTGGAAGGGACGTGGCTTAATCGTTTAACAATAAGATAAATGGTTATGTTTGTACAGAATATAATATAGAAAAAACTAGCCATTGAGAAAGGGCAATTCCTTCGCGGTGCCTCAAAAATTGTGATTATTCCCTTCTGAACTCAAATACGAATTATTTATGTATAAAATGGTCATTTTCGAATCGTTTACCTACAAATCTCAGCCTTAAATAGGTCCAGTAAAATATGTCTTTAACCAACCTTCGCACAAGTTAAGTTAATTTTAAAAAGTATTTAATCTACTATCTCGATTTCAACCAAGGAAATCGTAATTCGACACGTCTTCAAACTGTTGGTTCTGTGGATTTCCAGGCTCCATTGGCCTTGCATTCATTTGCCCTCTGGGTCCGACCATTTGTTGCTGCATTCCGAGAACTTGTCTATATTGCGGTTGCTGCTAAAACGAAAGACACACATTTTACTATCCCTCCATTGTCCCGTTGAATTACCTAAGCATCAATACTCATAGAGTAAATTACCAAAATTGCATGTCGCCTGTTTCAACTCATTTTTTATACTAAAATCTATTGCAATCTATTATAGGTGTTATTTTCATTGAAATAGACAGAAATTTCCACGATTTATGAAAAATTAACCATGCTTTGAGTTTCTGACAGTATTTTATATTATAGGAAATGAAGATTACTTGTAATTCGTTTCACACTTTCATAACTTGAAAAATCTGTCCAGGCCAAATTAAAAGGGAATAAATAGCAACGGAGCCCATTCTGCCTAGTCTGCGGAGTAGGTGCAGTCCGATATCTTGGTGGTGTGGAGGGACCCGATGTGCTCAAAAAAATGAGTTAAGTAGGAAAACGAAGACAAAGCTTCAGACAAAAACGGTAATATTTATGCTGTAAAAAATGTTCTGGATGCAAGAGTATGTTAGAAATGTATCAGTTATTCAATTTTTGGAGTATTAAAGTCATTTCTACAAATGTTCAGAACCATTTCTTGTGAATAATGCTCTCTTATCGTCAAAAAATTTATTAAAATTACGAATTATACGTAATCTGTACATGCATAACTATTCTGTTTTCTTTTTGTTTTGTACTTCGCTACTCCAGTAAAAATTCAATGAGCGCTTCTGATAAATAGCAAAACAACCAAATCAAAAAAATCACGATTCCAATGCCGCATTTGTTATAACTCATGTCTTTATTATAAGAAATTACCTGCTGCAACAAATGTCTAAGTCCAAGACTGTTTGTCATTACAGGGCGCATCATACGCTGCGCATTGGCTTGCTGTCCAGCCATTCCAGTCTGATTCAATCCCCTTTGTGCTTGCTACACATACAAAAAAAATTACATACATATTTTCAATTACAACAACAATTTGAAAGCTAATTGAAGTTAGCATTGCAAAATAGTGTACTTTTTTATAATTATATTTCTAAGATTTTCTAAATTCTAAATATTTTAAGAGAAAACCTGCCTCCAATTGTTGTTTGTATTGCATTTCTTGTTGCTGCGCAACTTCGAGGTTTTGCTGTATCTGCAATTAAGAAACAAAGTATATCATTGCAAGGATGTATGATATAGAAAAAATAGTCGGCAGGCGACTGAATGTGAGTCGTAGACCATTTATATATTATCTGCAATGTTTAAATTGTATATTTGTACTTTAAGTTATGGTTGTGAAAACTTAATTATTCGGATAGAATAATAATAAAACCAATATTAATACAAAATTGATCAAACTTTGTTCTTCAATCTTGACTCTCAACTCTCACTATCACTTTCAAATTTTAATTTTGTATTTGTATTTGAAGTTATTTCTGCAAAAACTTGACTATTTTAATAGAATAATATTAAAACTAATAGTAATACAAAATTAATCGAATTTTTTACTTCATAACAAATGTTAATTTTCAATTTCAAATAGTAAACTTAAGAAAATTTCAAACACTAAATTCTAAACCATAAGTTTTGAAACCATAGGTCCAAAAAATGTGAAACCCCGAACAATATTACACCTGGTGAGTCACGAAGCGCAAGGCCTAAACCAAATGTATAAAAATTCCGACCTGACGTTCAAGGGTACTAACATTTACTTCCAATTGCGACTTATATTGAGCTTCTTGTTGCTGCGCGGCTTCGAGAGTTTGTCGTAGTTGCTGAATCTTTAAAAGATTCTGCTGCCTTGCCATTCCGAGGTCATCAAACTGAGGTCGCTGCTGCTGGCCCATCATTCCTCCACTTCCAGAGCCAACTTGCTGTGCTCCAGCCATATTTCCACCCTGAATAAAGAAAATGAACAAAATACTTCACTTTTCAGATATGAATTTATAGTCTTGATCAGAACATCTCCATTTAAAATCATGCAAAATTCTAAGGAGAATTCCAGGTCATGATGTGAGAATGATTTGGCAATTAGATACAGAAAAACCTACGAGTAGTCAAAACTCGGGGAACGATAAGTCGGATTATACTATTGTGAGGTTGACAGACTGAACGATAAGAAAATAGTTTCATGCTTTTGTGTTAGACATTTGTGCCGACATGGAATCAGTGGTTATCCAATCCAAACATTTCAAACCTGTCAACTATCAAAATTTTTGTTTGTGGAGAATAGAATTAGAAAAGAAAAGATGAAAATATTGAAAGCTTGATATGTTTATGACTTGAAGCGATGAATATTGTAGAACATACACATTGGAGATTTCAGTTTGCAGAATCGAAACATGACCTTAATCACATGTCTGCAGGACAAAATGTCACATTTGTCAGCGCATGAAACTCTACTGCAAATACCCTACATGGGGCAATTTGGAACACGAAGCAGAATAAAAACCTATGCAGGAAACCATGAAGTATCCTCCATTGATGTCTGAAAACCCACAACCCAGCTGAAAATCGCCTATTGTTGAATAATAATTTTTTGAAAGTTTTGAGAATTCGCAGATAATCTTTGAACGATTGTAAAAAATATGATAATAAAAATTATTGGGCAACCGGTGAAATACCCTTTATTCTGATTCTTGAATGATATATCCAAATATCAAATAATTCTGACGCCCTAAGCTGAACTTCTCTGCTCGATTTGAAATGTAATTGGTGACTAACGAAATAAGAATATTATGTTTCATAGTTTCATTTAAAGAAGTATTCTCGATTTACTTAATAATGTTTGTGTTGAAACATAAAATTCAAGGAACTAAATTAATAATTGAGGCTCCGGATTCTACCAGGGCACATAAACGCATTTCGCTGGGAGTGGGAAGCCTGTAGCCACTTGCGTTTGATTGACGTTCCGTTCCAGGGCCTTCCCACTCCCGAGGAAATGAGTTCATGTGCCATATTAAAATCCGGAGCCTAAATTCACCTGTAAATTTATTTGGCCTTGTGGTCCTGAGGTGGGTGCTAAATTTTGTTGTTGGTTCGAAGGAACGACATTCTGAGTGATTTGTGCACCTCCCATTGCCATTGTATTTGTTTGGGACATAAGAATTCCTCCCGGAGAAATTCCGGTAGTTGGCATGCCACCTTGCATCGCATTACCGGCGGCAGTACCTGCCTAGGTGAAAAAAAACAAACAAAATATGATGAGTAAAGAATAGCGCCAGAAGAAATATTATTTTTTGGGAACAATGAAGGTTTTTGACCTTTCTTTTACAAATACTAGATGTTGGTTTTGAACATTTTTGTCATGCTACACTAATCATTTCTTTAATTCAAACGACATATGTTATTAAAACATTCCTATTATTTAATATACATCACTCACCTGTGACTGATGGCGCAAAGCCTGAGTATTCTTCTGCTGTTGGATCACTTTTCGAAGACGATCTACAAAACCAGACTGATCATTTGGTATAAAACCGAGAAATGATCCCTTTTCTACTGTGTATAAAAGCAGGAGAACTTTGATACCACATGGAGGTTGTGAATTAAAGTGAACGCATCCCGCCTACCAACATAAATAAAAATACTTGAGACATCAAAACATGTTCTTAACACTCTTTTCATCGAAGTTATAAAATAAACTTTATCAGATAAACTTTATCATAGAATTCAATCACATTCCAAAGATAAGTTTTGTAGCCAACCATCAATTCAAAGTTTGAGATTCTTCGAAGATTGTTTAATAAAGTATTTTATGAAATTAAGCACACACGATTTGTGAAATAAATACAAATAATTGAATACTTACGAAGCCGGAAGACATGACTTTTATCAGAGACTCGAGAGCTTCACACGGTGTGGGATAAAAACACACAGACCTGGAATTCTTCAAGTACGCATTTCCTATCGTCCCTAGTAGCATTTTAGGCATTAATTGCATTAGTAATTTTTGTGGCCAAGCATCAGTTTTCCTACAAAGAACAAAGCAAAAAAACTTGTTTGAAAGTCAGAACTCTGCGACGCAATTGAAAACCTGAAAAATAAGGGAACCTTCTGAATCCAGTTTTGTAAAAAAAGGATATTGTTCAACGGTGGCGTGCCAAAAAGACATCTCAAAGATTTCGTGGATTCTTCAGGACACAAAAAACGTTCTTAAAATATACTTTTCAATTTGAAAAAAATAATAAAGACATACTTTTGGGATACATCATTGCTAAATTAAAGCACAAGAAATTGGATTGTGAAATATAACAAGGTTCTGGAAAAATTTAGAAAGAATATATTTGTTTGCTTGGAGCGCGAGGTTTTCTGAATTTTTGACGATGATTGAATTATGTTCCTTGACTTGGGTCGGATGTTTCCTCAACTTTATACGATGATTTAAATCCTTCTTCGAAAGTAACAGAAGCAAAGACAATAGTACATTGTGTGGCTAGGCCTCAAAGCAGTCGATTTTGTAGAGTGTGAAGTTTGCCGGCCGAGCGAAGCGAGGCCGGCAACACACTCATCAAAATCGACTTTTTTGAGGCCGTGCC